>JAYESA010000004.1:192911807-192914307 GCA_036927795.1 Iris macrosiphon | reverse complement strand
CAACATACAAGATCATGGTCCTACTGGTCGTGTTATCACAGTCTCAATCAGGGTCACTACACTATCTACCACAACACAAAGAAAAGGTCTAACAGGTACTAATGAAGCACACCACAAGGAATAAAAAAGAATATGAAGAAGAACAAAGAGACAAACCTGCTAACACAAGTACTCAATCATGAATCTAAGCATGATAAGATAACACAGAAATCTAACAACTACAAAGCTAAACAACTGCTACTAAAATAACAACAACATCAATAATAATAATACAACATCCTGAATCAAATATAATACAAGGTCTCAATCCAAAACCGAAGACAAATTCGGTACCAAAAGCTAATAAACAATAACTGAGGTCCTAGTGATCCGGCTATCAACCCAAAAATTACTCCTAAACTAGGGGGGTCCCTGTCTGCACCATCGACAGGCTGAGCTCCATAAAACGTCGAATACCAATCCTCCGGATCCTCTGAAAAATATATCCAGTTAGGATTGGAGCAAGTATACCTCTAACAGCAGTTCCAGTTAAATGATAAAAATAATAAACAGTTGTAGCAAGTACCAAGGTGAGAGAAACGAAGTATGAACAAGAAATATATATATATATATATATATATATATATATATATATATATATATATATATATATATATATATATATATATATATATATATCACTGGTGCATAAAGGTAAAGATGCATGAATATCAGAAGCAAGATAGTAATAACTGCAGGATACAAGAAATCTAAACTAAGAGTAAGTATGTGCACAAGAACGTGTAGTGAGTCCAGCAAGAATACATGTAATAAGTCAAGTCCAGAAACTATATGTGAGACCAGCAAGAAATACAAGAGAGTCCAGACTAGAAAGAATGAACTCGTGTCTTTGAAATACCTGTTTCGACATGTAAACGACTAGGGGTAAGTACGGCTCATCGCGCACTGGGTGCGCGGCTGCTATCATTCTAGATTAGACCAGAGGGGATAATTCCAGTAATTCCAGTTGGAAATATTTACATGTCTACTCGAGTACTTCCCTACCCCGACTAGTATAAGTGAATCCAAGACCTGACACGTAAATCAAGTATGAGTCCAGCCAGAAATATGAGTGATGCCTGTAGTGATGCAGTAGGTGATTCCAGAATAGCGGCCAGAAACATGAAATATACGTGTCACAAGTAAATGAATCCAAAAATACTAGTCCGTATCGTACCAGAAAATCAGATGATACTATACTAGAAGATGAATCATAATAATCATCAGATAATAGAAACTATCAGAGAATGTACTCGCCTGACGTCCTGAGCAACTGGCAATCCGAACTGGCATCGCAAGGACCTATTACGAAAAATAAGGTTAAACAAGGTTCTAATGAGCTTAAATAGATATAAAATAACTAAAAATAGGCTTTTAGGGAGGTTCTAGGTCAAAACGGATCAAACCGGTGAAATCTGGATCAAAAAGTCAACTTTGGGTCCAAAAAGTCAACTCTGGGTCAAATCTAGGTCAAAAGTTGACTTTGGCAGTCAACCGGGTCAACTACGGTTAACTCTAGGTCAAACTAGGGTGCCCCTAAAATTCTAGGTCAAAACTAGGTCATTAAGCTAATAACCCTCAAACTCGCCTTCTTGAGATACCGGATACCCTCGGTATCCGATACCTCTACCTACGCTATATACCCCGCCTATACCCTCTATAATATATATACTAGCACATTATATATATATATATATATATATATATATATATATATATATATATAATTATATATATATATATATATATATATATATATATATATATATATATATATATATAAATATAAGTATCTCTAACCTCAATCCTAGGCTAAAACTCAATACCTTGTCCCGATGCTCAATACCTTGAGTATCTCAAGGTATTGAGATACTCAAGCCTTACCCCTTACTAACACTAGATATATATATATATATATATATATATATATATATATATATATATAAAACCTAGTGTATAGGTAAATACCTCAATACCTTACCTCTGATACCCAACTTATCTCAATACCTTGGTATCTCAAGGTATTGAGATACCTTACCCTCTAATTCTAGTTAATTAGCTAGCTATCTATAATATATACTTATCTATATACATAACATCAAATATATATATATATATATATATATATATATATATATATATATAATTATATATATATATATATATATATAAAACTTAGTATTAGTTACCTCAATACCTTACCCCTAATACCTCAATACCTTGGGTATCTCGAGGTATTGAGATACCCAACTATCCCCCTCTCTAACACTAACCATATAACTAACTATCTATATAAACATATACCTAGCTATATAACTAAGTATATATATATATATATATATATATATATATATATATATATATATATATATATATATATATATATATATATATATTATATATATATGCATCTACCTACATATCTATTATATATCCATACACATCATATATATATATATAT
>JAYESA010000004.1:192787693-192911707 GCA_036927795.1 Iris macrosiphon | reverse complement strand
ATATATATTATATATACAAACACACTCACACAAACACACACACACCTATACATACACTAACACCAACATACACTCTCATACAAACAAAAAAACAAACATCAATACCAACGCACGCACAACCACCCAAACACCTAGAAATATATATAAATATATAAAATATAACTCAAAAACTCTAGCACACACTCTCCGAAGCTAAATTAATGCGCGCACAAGCCTAAAACCTAGAAACCAAGTCGAAATGGCCATTCGGTCATTTCGACGAATACGTGGAGTGCGGTTCACGAAACCTCGTAAAACGCACACCAAACCTACTCGGAATCAGTCCAAAATTTACCCACGAGTTCTAATCAATCATCCTAGATTCTATGTGCATACGTATTTTTACCACGGACCTAGAACGCACAAGCCCGAAACCTAGAAACTAAGTCAAAATGGCCATTCGGTCATTTCGACGAACACGTGGAGTACGGTTCACGAAACCTCGTGAAACGCACACCAAACCTACTCGGAATCGGCCCAAAATTTACCCACGAGTTTTAATCGATGTTTAGATCCTAGAAAAATGCTAACTCGTTGATTCTAGATTCGTGGCAAAAATGTGCACGCACATAGAACCTACGACGACGAAAACCCCCAAATCGCCCGAAATGCCCAAATCTTCGCGACACGATCTCACATGTCCGAACGGAGACACATACTTATCCTCAAGACACCCAAGCAAGTCTATCTAGGTTTGTTTAACCTAGGGCAACACCAAAAGTTGGGCCAATCTCGAATTTTACCCAAAATTGACATAAAATCTAATGCCAAAGTCTCCAAACACATCCAAACAAGCTCAAACTTCTTCTACGGGTAGTCCTAAGGTCTAGGAAGGTTCTAAACTACTAATTACACTGTATTAGAGTAATCACAAGGAGAAAAATTAGGGTTTACCTCTTGGAAGTTGGAATTCCAAGCCAAAGTCTCCAAAAGCCCCAAATTTACCACACCAAGCTTCCAAGCTTCCAACCAAGCTCCAACACCAATTCTAAGCTCTACACACATAGGTTAGGGGAAATCAAAGGGTTAGAGTTTTTATTAGAGAGGAAAGCAAGTGAAGAAGGAGAAGAAAAATGGAAAAACTTACTTGAATGGTGAAAGTTGGAAGAAGAAGAAGAAGAAGAAGAAGTGAAGAATGGAAATGAAATGAGGGGGGGGGGAGCTGCTGGTTTGATCGGCCAGGGGGTAGAAAATGGATTAGGGTTTGGGTTTGGGTTAGACAAAATGACTAATATGCCCTCCAATTCAAGTCATCCTAAATGGGGGTTTGGGTTTGGGTTTCCAAAAATACTCTAATAAATCCCTAATCACTCTAACTAGCTAATTAAAATATAAATAACTATTCTAAGCCAATAAATAAGTCTAACAAGGGTATTGGTCGGGTCTGACATGGGTCCACTAGGGTCTGACATGGGTCCAGGCTAGCCAAAATACTAAAATAACTAATAAAAAAATAATATAACCAACAATTAAATATTAATACAAATATTTATGATAAATACACAATTAACCAAATTAAAAAAAAATACCCTGCTCCTGGAAATGGGGTAGTGACTAGCACATATGCATCTACCTATATATATATATATATATATATATATATATATATATATATATATATATATATATATATATATATATATATATATATATATATATATATTATATATATACACATATATATATCCACACATACACATATATGTATATATATATCTATACTCATATATATATATATATATATATATATATATATATATATATATATATATATATCTTCATATACGTATATATATATCTCTATGTATCTATCTATATATCTACTATATATGTATATACATATATATCAAAGAAGGGGGGAGGGGGAAACTAGCTCGCGCTAGCGCGCGCTGAATGCGCTCAAACGCACAGCTGCCGCTGTCCGCAGCTGCTGCTGCTGCCGCGGCGCTGCTACGCCTGCACGCAGATGCTGCTGCTGCTGCTCGCTGCTGCCGCGGCGCTGCCGCTGCTGCCGCGGCACTACTGTGCGCCTGCAGCTGCTGCTGCTGCACGCAGCGCTCGCTGTCTCTGCTCTCTGCCTTGCTCTAGCACACACACACACCTACACATACACAAATATATTATATACACATGCACACACACACACACACACACACACACACATGCACACACACACACATATATATATATATACAAACACACTCACACACTCACACAAACACACACACACACCTACACATACACTAACACCAACACACTCTCACACAAACACACAAACACCAACACCAACACACGCACAACCACCCAAACACCTAGAAATATATATAAATAAATAAAATATAACTCGAAAACTCTAGCACACACTCTCCGAAGCTAAACCAACATCCGCACAAGCCCAAAACCTAAAACCCAAGTCGAAATGGCCATTCGATCATTTCGACGAACACGTGGAGTACGGTTCGCGAAACCTCGTGAAACGCACACCAAACCTACTCGGAATCGGCCCAAAATTTACCCACGAGTTCTAATCAATGTCTAAATCCTAGAAAAATACTAACTCTTCGATTCTAGGTCCGTGACAAAAATACGCACGCACATAGAACCTACGATGACGGAAAACCCCTAAATCGCCCGAAACGCCCAAATCTTTGCGACAAGATCTCACGTGTCCGAATAGAGACACGTAGTTATCCTCAAGACACCCAAGCACGTCTACCTAGGTTTGTCTAACCTAGGACAACACCAAAAATTGGGCCAATCTCGGATTTCACCCAAAATTGACATAAACCTAATGCCAAAGTCTCCAAACACATCCAAACAAGCTCCAACTTTCTCCCACGGATAGCCCTAAGGTCTAAAAAGGTTCTAAACTACTAATTACACTATATTAGAGTAATCACAAGGAGAAAAATTAGGGTTTACCTCTTGGGAGTTGGAATCCCAAGCCAAAGTCTCCAAAAAGCTTCAAATTTACCACACCAAGCTTCCAAGCTTCCAACCCAAGCTCCAACACCAATTCTAAGCTTTACACACCTAGGTTAGGGGAAAAAAAAGGGTTAGGGTTTACATTAGAGAGGAAAGCAAGTGAAGGAGGAGAAGAAAAATGGAAAAACTTACTTGAATGGTGAAAGTTGGAAGAAGGAAGAAGAAGAAAGGAGTGGAGAAGAAAAAGAAGAAGAAGTGAAGAACGAAAATGAAATGGGGGGGGGAGCTACTGGTTTGATCGGCCAGGGGGTAGAAAATGGGTTAGGGTTAGGGTTTGGGTTAGACAAAATGACTAATATGCCCTCCAATTCAAGTTATCCTAAATGGGGTTTGGGTTTGGGGTTCCAAAAGTACTCTAATAAATCCCTAATCATTCTAACTTGCTAATTAAAATATAAATAACTATTCTAAGCCAATAAATAAGTCTAACAAGGGTGATGGTCAGGTCTGACATGGGTCCACTAGGGTCTGACATGGGTCCAGGCTAGCCAAAACACTAAAATAACTAATAAAAAAATAATACAACCAACAATTAAATATTAATACAAATATTTATGATAAATACACAATTAACCAAATTAAAAAAATATTCTGCTCTGGAAATGGGGTAGTGACACCCCACACACTCCAAATTGGCCTGTTGTCACCCCACTTAACTCATGTGCACTGCCAAGTCCCCATAATCTATTCACACTCCTTACCACAACCACTACAACACAACATACTCGATTTTATAACACAGTCCAATCACCACTTTACCACAGTGCTCATGTACTTGTCTGGCACTCCTACATCCCACATTCATACGCACATCAAATGTACCTATGTATACACATATACAATTGAGCAAATTCCCTTCGTCAATATAGGTATCTCTCACACACACATAATACCAAAGTCAATCTATCAAATACCTTTAGTGCCACACTACACACACAGGTACTAAAACCTGTGTATAATATCTTTTCTGACAATAATTCTCATTACAGTCACTCATATACACATACACAGACCACACACATAAATAAGACATACACACACACACATCAACTATATAAATATATTTATATGATAAAAATAGAGAATCATTGAAGAATATTTGTGTGTGTGTGAAATTTCTTTGTAAAAACTCTGCCAACTATAGAAATTTTGGGTTAGGGTTAGTGTCATGCCGTGTCTGTCACGTGTGTGTATGTGGTATCAGTGTCAGTGTCTGTCACATGTGTGTGTATCATGTCTGTGTTAGTGTCATGCCGTATCCTGTGCGTGTTTGTGTATGTGAGAGAGAGAGAGAGAGAGAGAGAGAGAGAGAGAGAGTTAGGGTTTACCTAAAGGAGGAGGAGGAGGAGGAGGAGGAGAAGGAGGAGGAGGGGGACGCCGGAGTAGGCCGATGTGGAGGACGCCGGAGTGTGCAGTTCGTCGGAGAGGGGGGGAAGATGGGGTATTTGAAAAATTGGGAGAAAGATTTCGACAGAAGGGGAAAATAGAAACCTATATAAAAAATTTAGCAATGTTTAGCGACATCAACTTGTGACGTCACTAATAAAAATATTTTGCGTCATTATAGCCGTCGCTAAATATTTAAAAGACTAACGTCGCTAAATCATAAAACTCAACGACGTTTAGCGATCTTAAATAAACTTATAGCGACTATTCTTTTATAAAACTGAATTACAGTCGCTAAACGTCACTATATGTCGCCAAACAATGACTTATAGCGACGTTAGTCTTTGGAGTCGGTTAAATCTTTAATATTAGCGACGTTTTACTTTGACGTCGCTAAAAATATCGCTAATCCCACAATTTTTAGTAGTGTCTTACCGCTTGTTCGGATCATGGTCTTGCACGGGCGCGGCTTATGCTCGTGCAGCATCACGTCTAGGTGGGATGGATCATCCCACAGGAGCGCTGGCATGGTGATTCGTGCCTAGCGGGGATGATCGATTACCTGCGGGAGATCGAGACATGACATATTGGTATTAGAGCATGGCTTTACGCCTTTGGACTTTATTTTGATTTTCTCAGTTTCGAAAGCTCGTTCGTGGGTTATGTGCATACCCTCTCTCGTTGACCCGATGGGATATTCCATACAATGAGTCTAAATACTTTTAAAAGTGCATATAAATGATATGATTGCTTATACGAAATTGTGATGCGAAGGCCTTTGTGCCGACCTGTGTTAGGCTTTGTGGGAATAGACTCGTGCTAGAATTTGCAAGTTATGTGCAAACCCAATTACCTATACCTGATTTCCAAGTTGGTTAGTGTGGAATAAAATATTGTTCGAATGGTTAGCTATGCACACAACCTTTCGGCTAAGTTGTATAGAGTATCGTGTGCTAAGACCCTTTTGGTGCAAGCTAGTTGCAGCGAGATAGGAATATCGTTCAGATAAATGGATAAGTCAGGCTTAGAATGGCAACCGATAAAAACCTTATAAGTTTATCGCTAAGGCGATCATAGAGAATCGTGCTTAGATTTTGAGAAATAGTTCAGACGATATTTCGTATCGGCAGATACAAAGCAAATATGGTTTACTTGGATGACTATCAACAAGATATATATGAGAGTAGGATTTATCAGGCGATGCTAGGTATCGTGCATGAATTCTAAGAAATAACTTGGTGAATATGCTAGGGATTGGTGCGAACATGATTGAGGATTTAATTGGGTGAGTCGATTCCTGAGTGGTGTATGGATCATTTAGAAATGTCCAAACTGATCCATAGGGTCTCATGCGATTTCGGATTGAAGCAAGCGGATTGAACTTGAATACAATATCGCTCGAATAGAAGTTAACCCGATAATGAATATTGTGGTTTTGAATTTATAGACTTGGCCTGGTATCGATAATTGGAAGATAGCATGGATCGATACAAGTAAAGAAAATATTGTAGTTCGATGAAAGAGATAAGTGATAATTAGTTTGATCTAGAGTTTGGAAGAACGATCTTAAATCTAGTTCAAAAAGATAACTCTCAAAATCAGTTCCAAATGAGAACGATTGTCCTGCAGGAGTGCTGGCATAATAATTTTATGTACGGCGGGGATAATCGAACTCATGGAAACATATTCGGTAATTATTTCAAACGAACTCGATGAATGGAACATATCAAAAGTAAAATGATAAGGTATCTCGATCATTTCGAAGATAACCATAACGTTCGATGTTCTTGTCTTGTGCGAGCGTAACTCTATACTCGTGCATGTGTCCCAGATTAGGACGATTATCCAGCGGGAGCGTTGGCGTGATAATCTCACGTCCAACGAGGATGATCGAACTTATGGGAGACCAGAGTGTGACAACTGATGGATCATCTTGACTTTGGTTCGATACGATAAGACAAATTTGGAAATACAAGTAAATCGAAAGTATTTCAGGGATAAGTTATCCTAGAACCTAGAGTAAATCATGCTTGATGGTTTCGTGAACGGATACGTAAATCTTGTTGGACGACTTAGAGTTATAATCAAAGATTTAGAATTGAATCTTGACTTGGTAGTCTAGACTTGAAATAGATATATGGATCATGCTTAAGGAGATAGACTATGCGAATTGTTAGGCTTATCCTGCAACTTGGATATATCATGGATTTTTTACTAAGTAGACTCAAACCCTGTGCAAATGAACGTATTATTATTTGTAGGATAATCTGTGCTTGATTTTTAGAAATCTGAGTGAAATAAGCTTGGGTAGAATATTTTGTGCAAATGAATAATAGTTTGACCTTAGAAATTGGGGCGAGCATCGTGCGATGAATTTGTATGATGAATCGTGTGCCTGAACTTGTACCTATGACCTTGTGAGCAGATCTAGTAATTAGGTAGACAATCATGTGCCGAGTGAAAGAACTTGTGTAACCGACTTTAGAATATTGCTTGAATATGCTATACAACTGGGGCTGCAAGACTTGGAGTTAGAATTGGAATGATAACGTGCACCATGTTTGACCCGAACGGATGAATGCTAGTCGATTGATCAGATAGATCATGCTTAATGGTAGTACAGATACTTGGTTTGAGTTGGAATGGAAATTACTTAGAATTATATTGACCATGTTAGAAGTATCCTCGTGATTTGTAAGACGAGAACCCTTAAGATTTTTGCAAGTAGCTTGTCCGATTTCACTATCTCTAAGTTTGGTTGAATGCATATGTTTGAGGGATGCCTTGAACGTGTGCACGATCCAAGACCGAGTGGTATGTTAAACTCAAGTGCAAAGACTTTGCTATCACTAAGTTGGTTGACATGCATATGTTTGAAAGACACTTTGAATATGTGCACGATCCAGACTCACGATATGCTGATCTCAAATGCTAGTGCAAGTGAATATGCTAGACTCGCATGGACAAGTATAACAACTTGTATAAGTTTGTCTCAGCCTTAGATCGTTATTGTAAACCCCCTTAATTAATTCTATAGATAGTCAGGTAGGGGATGGAAAATTTTGGTTTAGCAGCAGATGTTTGAGGTTTAAAGTAGGGTTGCATATGTTTGTTATTTATTAATTAAACCCTTGGCGCGCCCTACCATTGTTGAATTATTCGGAGCCCAATATCAGCCCATAAATTCCATCGGACTATTGTACTTCTGACTTGACTCGCCAATTTAGGCACTGAAATTTTTTGTCACATAAAATCAAATTCGTTGTGCCTTAAATTAATTGCACAACTTCCCGTATCAAAAATCCCATAATTAAATTCTGTGTCGGACACCTGTGCCGTTACCTTTAATTTTGAGATACCAACTTAACCCGTTGAGCTGGACCAACTAAAGGGTCCAAGACCACACCATTTTTGACCTGTGTGTCATTTCCAAATTTAGATCCCAAGTGCCCCCATTTAATTAAAAAGCGTGGGACACTTTTATTCTAATTAAATCGGGGATACCAATTTTGACTAATCCTATTTTAATCCCCAATTAATCCTAATGCCCATTTAATTAAGTCCATGCCAAACACACAATACCCCCTCACCCTACAAAACACCAAACACCAATTTCCTGCGGCTCTCCGACGAACCACAGTCCGGCGTCGAGCCCCCCCGCGGCTCTGGCCTGCTACAACCCTCGACTCCATAGCCGATCTCCACCACCATTGCATCACCTCCACCACCATCATTGCATCACCACCACCACCACCATTGCATCCGATCTCCACCACCACCGCCATTGCATCCGATCTCCACCCGAGCCACCTTAGCCGATCTCTACCACCACCATTGCATCACCTCCACCGCCACCTTAGCCGATCACCACCACCACCACCCTGCTGACCCGCTGTTCTCCGGCCAACCCCCGGTCGATGCCACCTCACCGAGGTATATCACTCCCCCTCTCCTTGTTTATAGTTATATGAGATATTACTAGGGTTTTATTTATATTCATGTGGAGTTTTAGCTAGGGTTTCTTTATGTCTTGTTGGTATGGTGGTATAGTTTGATGAGCATGGGATATTGACAAGAGATTAGGATTTATTATGTTTTTAGGGTTTATGAAGGTGTAGTGTAGATTTTTGATCTTGTGTTAAGGATGGAGGATTATGTGTTATGTTGGTTAGGGTTGTTATTTACACGAATTAAAATAAAATTAAATAATTTGCATAGGAGTTTAGTATTTTGTTTATAACTAAATGTCCTGGATATTTTACATGGTGGTAAAATGCTAAAAAAATTAATAAGAATTAAATTATGGAGGTGAGTTTAGGGATCATCCTTCATAAGTTTATAAAATGGATTTAAATGATAGGCATTGAGATTTAGGGTTTATCATATTGATTTATGTGCATTGATGAGAAGTGATTTTGGGTGAAATGATAATGATGATTGTATAAAGAAAGACCGAATATTTAATAAAAAATTACTGTCGAGGAATGAGCATACCGGAACTACTGAACCACGTGATGAATATGGTAAGAATGAGGATTGGTCGATAATAGTGTACAGATGACTAGTTAATTTGATGTATCATACCGATAGTCAACTGTGGTCAACCCCCTAGCGTCTTGTCCCTGTGAGTCATAGCTGAGACTGAGCATATGTATATATGTGTGTCACATCTCTGTTTGTCGTGTATTAGATTTTAATTTGGATTTGTATCTCATCTCTAGGTACTACGGGACCTGAGGACTTGGACGTGGTACCGAATCTCCGTCATCAGCAGCCGGACGCATGCAAGTGTACCTTGCTACCCTGTATTTCAGATTACAGATATTTATTGTTCTTTATGTACATTGTGTGCATATTTTTGTTTATAATTGATACTTCACGTCCGAATCACAATCGGGTGCAGACGTTCGTCGTAACATTTTAGAATAATTGTTAGATGTTCGTAACACCTCGATGTACGTACCTAAGTATATCGATACCTCAGGACACACTCATACACTGTGATCATGCCAGATTCATGTATCCTGATACCGATATCATGACCAGAGACTGGGACGACCTTAGGGTCGCATCTGTTGAGTTATTTCTGTGTATCGAGACTGTTAGATAGAGGTTCAGGTTCAGCACACCATCGTTGACCGCTTGGGAAGAAAAAGACAGTTACTAGACGTTTGGGCTCCTCTACACGCGCTTATATATGTATATGTACTATTACTATAGTGATCCTGTATCTAGAGTAGTTGTATCACCCGTGTGACTCTGTGCTCGGAGCTACGATACTCCCCGTGTGTCTCTGTATTCGGAGCTACAGTTTTATTTTGGACAGCCCACGCGTCGAACATTGTCTTCAAACTGTGTCTCACTTAGTTGGTTATGCTAGACTACACCGTCGTTGCACTTGTACTTTATGTTGTACTTTGGTATGCTGTATTTCTGTACCTTGTTACGTCCCTCTGAGGACCTAGTTCCCTGCCAGTTTTGCAGCATAGACGTTTACGGAGCAATTGGAGTTGCTGATGGAGTTGCATGTCTTGCGGACATTGTACCAGGTACTCACTTTATATACCAGGTACTCACTTTATATCTACCGGCATTATGGTTATTCTATATTGATTATTCATCTGCTGTTGTAGCCTAGTTTTTGTAGACTCATCTCTTTTTGAGTCTATTCGAGTTTGTGTGTTATTGGGCGGCCGACTTTAGCACACATAGCTCTTTCTTGTATACTACTGTACATTGTGGATTGAGACATAGAGGTTTACATTTATGGAATATCTAAATAGTGCCATTTATATTATACAGCTTATACATATTCGAGTCAGACCAGAGTCTGGTCGAATGCGTAGCTGGCGTGTCACGTATTTCTGGTCCTACGTATTTTGGGACTGGAACGTGACATATTTTTGTGGTGGCCCATGCAGGTCCGTTTTAAATCGTCTTGGTCACCTGACTGTGCCAAGCGAGCCTGCAAATTAAGAATAGATATTATGATTGTTGAATAGGATCTTAATCCATAATCAATTTTAAAAACTCACTTTGTATGTGATTGTCGCCCTTGGACTTCCAATTTGTATTCGTTCAATTTTCGTCAATATCGTTATCATTGTTTCTCATCCCCTATTATTCGGGAAGACGGACGCTTGTGCCTGATGGTTTCCTCCAGAAGAAGATCGTAGATCAGACGACAGAAGAAGTGATTTGTGCCATAATCTCTGAGAAGAGTGTTACCCTTAGTAGGATAGATTGATAGGTTCTTTTAGATTCTAGATCTAGCGTGGAAGGCTAGCAAGAGAATTGGACCCAGTAGTACCCTATTCGTACTGGAGATAGCGGTGATCTTGGAAGTACTGGGAGCTGGAAGGATTGTCGATCATGACCTAGAATAATTTATGGAAGTGTATAGCCCGATGCTAGGAATTTGTTGTTGTAAATGATAGCGATACCAGGAATGATATTATGGACTAGAGGGGATAAAATTCCAAGCTCTCACTTGGAAGATAATGATCTGATTCCAAGAATTCTAGTATGTGCTTGGGTGATACCATTATTGTACTATGTGACTTGGAGAGATAAATAACGAGAAGAAGGAAATTTAAGGAATAAAATTTTAGGGAAAACCTTGAGGGAAGAGAAATTATACATTAGGCGAGGAAATATTTTCTTTTGAGAATTGATGTTGAAAATAGAACATGAGAATTTATCTTGAGGTTAAATTCTAGACGATGATATCATCCTAGCATGAGTTGGTTGAGCCAATACCACGCGACGCTGGATTGTCGATGTGGTTGCATTATTTTTTAGGCCACCAAATTACCTAGGGTTGAGTTTTTTTTCAGGAAGCCCAGGAGCATGGGACCCATCTACCTTAGGAGCACACAATACAAGGTGAACCAGTGTACCCCCACATTATATAAGTGTTTGAGGATATGGTTTTAGAGAATCTTCCAGGTCTGCCACCTGACAGAGAGATAGAGAATGCTATAGAGTTGACTCCAAGAGCCGAGCCAGTTATTTACTCGTCTTCAGACTAGCACCGATAGAGTTGGTTGAGTTGAAGGTCCATAGTAGAGGATCACTTAGACAAAGGTTTCAGTCGGGCTAGTATTTTTCTATGGGAAGCAACCATCTTATTAGTACCGAGAAGGATGAGACAGTATACTTGTGTATCGATTACAGGGCATTAAATGCCGTAGCGATAAAGAACAAGTACCCTATATCGCGCATTGATGATTTGTTTGATCAGCTTAGTGGTGCATGTGTGTTCTCGAAGATCAATCTCAGATCTGGTTATCATCAGATCAAGGTACGGAGAGAGGACATCCCGAAGACGGCCTTTCGGATGAAGTATGGCTACTATGAGTTTTTAGTCATGCCGTTTGGTTTAACCAACGCGCCAGCAGTATTCATGAGTTTGATGAACAATATCTTCCACCAGTACTTAGATAAGTTCGTGGTGGTATTTATAGACGACATCTTGTTATATTCCAAGAGCCAGACGTTGAGACATGAGAGGCTGTATGCCAAGCTCAGCAAATGTGAGTTCTTCTTGGATAGAGTACCCTTCCTGGGACACAAAATCACCAGAGATGGACTAACAGTTGACCAGGAAAAGATAGTTGCAGTTGAGACATGGCCAACCCCTGCATCTGTTACAGAGATTAGGAGCTTCCTCGGACTTGCCGGATATTATCGGAGGTTCATGAAAAAAAAAACTTCTCGAGGATAGCTGCTCCTATAACGCAACTGACGCATAAAGGCGAGGAGTTTATCTAGACTGACGAGTGTCAGGCGGCTTTCGATGAGCTGAAGAAGCATCTGACATCAGCACCGATTGTGACACTACCTTCAGGATCAGGAGAATTTTTAGTGTACAGTGATGCGCCTGGGAGCAGATTAGGATGTGTACTGATGCAACACGGCAAGGTGGTAGCCTACGCATCGAGACAGCTGAGAGTTCATGAGAAGAACTATCCGCCGCACGACCTAGAGCTACCTGCAGTGATTTTTTTACTAAAGCTATGGAGACACTACCTTTATGGTGAGCTTGTTGAGATTTACACAGATCATAAAAGTCTGAAGTATGTTTACACGCAGAAGGAGCTCAACATGAGGCAGAGGCGCTGGCTTGAGTTGATGATAGATTATGACATTGAGTTGCAGTACCACCCTGACAAGGCAAATGTAGTAGCAGATGCCTTAAGCAGGAAACCCATGGCATACTTTTTGATGACTCAGCGGCAATTGTTAGAGGATCTCCAGGAGCTTGGGATAGAGATTGTATTGCCAGGCAGGGATGGACAGATGGCCTGTCTCGAGGTTCAGTCTACTTTGATTGAGAGGATCAAGGCAGCCCTGCCTACAGATGCGAGATTTTAATATCTACGAGAGAGGACAGAGGTCGGCATGCAAACAAGACTCAGGATTCATGAAGACAGAATATTGAGGTATAGAGATCGCCTATACGTTTCGAGTGGTGAGCTACGCCAAGAGTTGATGACCGAGGCTCATAGCTCAATTTATTCCATTCATCCCGGGGGTACGAAGATGTATCGAGACTAGAGGCAACATTTCTGGTGGCATAGGATGAAGAGAGATTACAAGATTTGTGGCAAGATGTTTAGTTTGTCAGTAAGTCAAGGCTGAACATCAGAGGACTGCAGGACTATTGCAGCCGCTTCCCATTCCCGAGTGTAAGTGGGAACACATTACCATGGACTTCGTCACAGGATTCCCGAGGAGCCCTAGCGAAAAGGATGCAGTTTGGGTTGTCGTAGACAGACTCACCAAGTCTGCACATTTCTTGCCCTTCAGAGTTGGGCAGTCCACGGAGATATTAGCTAACATGTATATGACACAGATAGTACGACTACATGGAGTGCCTGTCAGCATCGTATCGGATCGTGATTCCAGTTTCACATCGCATTTTTGGCGGAGTATGCAGGAGAGTCTAGGAACTCATCTCAAGTTCAGCACAGCATATCATCCACAGACTGATGGCCAGTCAGAGCGCATGATATAGATATTAGATGATATATTGAGAGCGTGTATGATTGATTTTGGAGGATCTTGGGAGAACCACCTACACTTGGTGGAATTCTCCTACAATAACAGCTACCAGGCTAGCATACAGATGGCACCTTATGAGGCACTGTATGGCAGGAAATATAGGTCACCAGTTTGTTAGAGTGATATAGGAGAGCGTCAGATACTTGGTCCAGAGTTGGTGATATAGACAGTGAAGAAGGTCAAGCAGATTCAGAGCCACCTGCGTGCAGCACAGGACAGACAAAAATATTAGGCAGATGCGCACCGCAGACCATTGGAGTTCAAGGAGGGTGACCATATATTTTTGAGGATATCGCCTACTCGTGGTACCATCAGATTCGGAGGCAGAGGCAAGCTGAGTCTGAGGTACATCAGACCTTTTAACATCTTGGAACAAGTTGGCGAAGTGGCTTACCGTCTTGTATTGCCTCCATTATTAGAAGGAGTGCATGACGTATTTCAGGTATCGCAGTTGAGGAGATATATGGCAGACCCTAATCACGTGCTGGATCATTCGGAGATTACAGTCGGGCCCAGTCTATCTTACGTAGAGCAGCCAGTTGAGATCCTCGATCACAGTGAGAAGACCTTGAGAGGACAGACTATTCGACTGGTCAGAGTTGCATGGAAGCATCATTCGCCAAGCGAGTCTACTTGGGAGCGCGAGGATTCCATTCGACAATGTTTTCCATATTTATTTGAGGAGCAAGGTACGAATTTACGTACCGTATTTGATTACTAGCTTGTTTTTAAATTCTCTTAGCTATTATCGTGCTTTACTTTTAATTTCGGGGACAAAATTTTTCTAAGTTGGGAAGGATGTAAACCCCCTTAATTAATTCTATAGATAGTCAAGTAGGGGATGGAAAATTTTGGTTTAGCAGCAGATGTTTGAGGTTTAGAGTAGGGTTGCATATGTCTGTTATTTATTAATTAAACCCTTGGCGCGCTCTACCATTGTTGAATTATTCGAAGCCCAATATCAGCCCATAAATTCCATCGGACTATTGTACTTCTGACTTGACTCGCCAATTTAGGTACTGGATTTTTCCGTCACATAAAATTAAATCCATTGTGCCTTAAATTAATTGCACAACTTCCCGTATCCAAAATCCCATAATTAAATTCCATGTCGGACACCTGTGTCATTACCTTCAATTTTGAGATACCAACTTAACCCGTTGAGCTGGACCAACTAAAGGGTCCAAGACTGACCCCAAGCCCACACCATTTTTGACCTTTGTGTCATTTCCAAATTTAGATCCCAAGTGCCCCCATTTAATTAAAAAGCGTGTGACACTTTTATTCTAATTAAATCGGGGATACCAATTTTGACTAATCCTATTTTAATCCCTAATTAATCCTAATGCCTATTTAATTAAGTCTATGCCAAACATACAACACTCCCTCACCCTACAAAATACCAAACACCAATTCCCATACAATTTTTCTATTATTTCATGTGTTTGTAAAATTATCCAAACTTAAGGGGCTAAATTACAAATATTGCAACATGTGGCACACCCTCATTGGCCAAGGCCAAATGGAGAGGCTACTCCTCCTTTGACCATAGTCAACCCATCTCCTCCCCTTATTTTTTTATGAAGAAACCTATTTCCCTCCATATAAAATCCCAACCCTCCATTTGAATTGGGAGCAACACAACCATCCATCCTCCACACAACCCCCTATATAATATCCTTTCCCCCTCTCCCCAATACAGGCCCTAATCCCTAGGCACATTGAAAACACCCTCCTCTCTCTCTCCTCCCTCCTCCACCTAGAAAACTGAGCCCCCTCCCATATTTATTTTCTACCTTCTTCTTCTTCATGGGGAGCCCATCTCCGGCCACCTGACCAGTTCTCCGGCCAGCTTCCCAGCCAGCCTAGCTCCGGCCAACCCCGCAGCTCGGCACCGCCACCCCGGCGGCCGAGTATCACCGCTGTCCCTGCGTCGAGCGTACCCAGCTGCTCCGTACTGCAATCCGCCGCAGCTCTGGCGTTGTCCCCGCGTCGAGCACACCCCGCTGCTCTTCGGCACTGTCCAACCCGCGCCGAGATATCCACTGCTCTCCGGCACTGCACCCTCCAACCCGCGGTTCTCCGATGAACCACAGTCCGGCGTCGAGCCCCCCCGCGGCTCCGGCCTGCTACAACCCTCGACTCCATAGCCGATTTCCACCACCATTGCATCACCTCCACCACCATCATTGCATCACCACCACCACCACCATTGCATCCGATCTCCACCACCACTGCCATTGCATCCGATCTCCACCCGAGCCACCTTAGCCGATCTCCACCACCACCATTGCATCACCTCCACCGCCACCTTAGCCGATCACCACCACCACCCTGCTGACCCGCTGTTCTCCTGCCAACCCCCGGTCGACGCCACCTCACCGAGGTATATCACTCCCCCTCTCCTTGTTTATAGTTATGTGAGATATTACTAGGGTTTTATTTATATTCATGTGGAGTTTTAGCTAGGGTTTCTCTATGTCTTGTTGGTATGGTGGTGTAGTTTGATGAGCATGGGATATTGACATGAGATTAGGATTTATTATGTTTTTAGGGTTTATGAAGGTATAGTGTAGATTTTTGATCTTGTGTTAAGGATGGAGGATTATGTGTTATATAGGTTAGGGTTATTATTTACACGAATTAAAATGAAATTAAATGATTTGCATAGGAGTTTAGTATTTTGTTTATAACTAAATATCTTGGATATATTACATGGTGGTAAAATGTTAAACAAATTAATGAGGATTAAATTATGAAGGTGAGTTTAGGGATCATCCTTCATAAGTTTATAAAATGGATTTAAATGATAGGCATTGAGATTTAGGGTTTATCATATTGATTTATGTGCATTGATGAGCAGTGATTTTGGGTGAAATGATAATGATGGTTGTATAAAGGAAGACCGAATATTTAATAAGAAATTACTGTCGAGGAATGAGCATACCTGAAATACTGAACCACGTGATGAATATGGTAAGAATGAGGATTGGTCGATGATAGTGTACAGATGACTAGTTAATTTGATGTATCATACCGATAGTCAACTGTGGTCAACCCCCTAACGTCTTGTCCCTGTGAGTCGTAGCTGAGACTGAGCATATGTATAGATGTGTGTCATATCCTTGTTTGTCGTGTGTTAGATTTTGATTTGGGTTTTTATCTCATCTCTAGGTACTACGGGACCTGAGGACTTGGACGTGGTACCGGATCTCCGTTATCAACAGCCGGACACAGGCAAGTGTACCTTGCCACCCTATATTTAAGATTACAGATATTTATTGTTCTTTATGTACATTGTGCGCATATTTGTGTTTTCAATCGATACTTCGTGTCCAGATCACAACCGGGTGCATACGTTCGTCGTAACGTCTTAGAATAATTGTTAGATGTTTGTAACACCTCGATGTACGTACATGAGTATATCGACACCCCAGTACACACTCATACACTGTGATCGTGCTAGATTCCTGTATCCTGATACTGACATCATGACCAGAGACTGGGACGACCTATATAGGGTCGCGTCTGTTGAGTTATTTCTGTGTGTCGAGACTGTTAGATAGAGGTTCAGGTTCAACGCACCATCGTTGACCGCTTGGGAAGGGAAAGACAGTTACTAGACATTTGGGCTCCTCCGTACGCGCTTATATATGTATATATACTATTTCTGTAGTGATCCTTTATCTAGAGTAGTTGTATCATCCATGTGACTCTGTGCTCGGAGCTACGGTACGCCCTGTGTGTCTCTGTGTTCGGAGCTACAGTTTTATTTTGGACAACCCACGCGTCGAACATTATCTTCAAACTGTGTCTCACTTAGTTGGTTATACTAGACTACACCATAGTTGTACTTGTACTTTCTGTTGTACTTTGGCATGCTGTATTTTTGTACCTTGTTACGTCCCTCTGAGGACCTGGTTCCCTGCCAGTTTTGCAGCATAGACATTTACGGAGCAATTGGAGTTGCTGATGGAGTTGCATGTCTTGCGGACATTATACCAGGTACTCACTTTATATCTATCGACATTATGGTTATTTTATATTGATTATTCATCTGCTGTTGTCGTCTAGTTTTTGTAAACCCATCTCTTCTCGAGTCTATTCGAGTTTGTGTGTTATTGGGCGGCCGACTTTAGCACACATAGCTCTTTCTTATATACTGCTGTACATTGTGGATTGAGACATAGAGGTTTAAATTTATGGGATATCTAGTAGTGCCTTTTATATTATATATCTTATACGTATTCGAGTCAGACCAGAGTCTGGTCGAATGCGTAGCTGGCATGTCACGTATTCCTGGTCCTACGTATTTTGGGACTGGGGCACCTAGCTAAGGGAATAATAGACGATGAACTTGTCTTTGCTTAGCCATTACATTTAAAATATAGACGATACATGTTATTCGCTAGGTGAATCACCTCCTGCATGCTAATAAATAATCCAACGCACCTAGCTAAGGGAATAATCCCAACTTGTATTGCTGTATTAGAACATAGAAATAAAACTTTGCTTATAACATAGACCCTCGCATGCTACATTTGCCTTGTGCAAGTAGACCCCGCTATGCCTCGAGTAGATCATTGTGTACTCTTTGTAGTGCAATGTTCACTTGTTTAAACTGCACGTCCCTAGATTATGTCGCTCGGTATGTCCCTTTACGGTTTCACTCCTCGCTTTACCCTTAGACCGTGCCAACAAAAATGCTTATGTTTACATAAATACAATACTTGCCTGCTTATATGATAACTTATACTCATTGCCTTATTTCAATGTTTGCCATACAATTATGTCACTATTCATATTATGCATGCATCTAGTTAGCCAGAAGACTATCAAATAGCCCTTTTTGTGCAATATGAACCTACAAGTATCCGGGACCGTTAGGTCGCCAAGGCATTCTCCGACCAGGGGAATGCATTAAGTCAAGTTTAACTCTAAACGAGAATCATGTTAAGTAAAGCATAATAATCACAGCTTGTCATACCCCAGTCCCAAAACGTATGGGACCAGACACGTGGCAATGATCAACTGGTACGACTCTGTAGGGCTTTCCAATTTAATAGACCCGACGAAGTGCACTTACGCTGTCCAAGGTTAAGTGATCAAGCTAATATCTATTTATAATATCCAACAACTAAACTAAATCTCAATCCATGGTAAATAAATCTCAAGAAGGAACGATACACATCATTAGTCTGCAGCCCAATATTACATCCGTTTGAATAGGCCAAACGAACAAAATAGGCCTACAAACACTAGGCTATAAAAACAGAATCAAAATGGAAAGTAGTACATGACTGAAATAGCTGAAAGATGTAAATATACCTGCAATAATGTCCAGCGCTCCACTAGATCAAGCATCATGCAAACATGCTCACATAACCTGGAAGGGAATCAGGTACTCAGAGGGACGTAACAAGATACAAATAGTACATGCCATAATGTAAATACTGAGTAAAATAAATCACAGTGAACTAACCTCCAAAGTGAATGCAATTTGAGGACAACTTAGTGCGTATGGGAAGTGTAGGCTAGACATATGCTGACGTAATTCACCAATCGTCGTGACTGGCTAGTATATGCCACATATGCCCCCCATCTTGGGGCAATCTGCATATATAATAACGTCCAACGCTCTGAAGAGCGTGGTATCTGCATAAGTAAATACGTCCAACGTTCTGAAAAGCGTAGTATCTGCACAACGTCCAATGCCCCGAAGCGCATGGTATCTGCAAATGTAACGTCCAACACTTTAAAGAACGCAGTATATGCATAAATATATACGTCCGTATCACTCCGAAGAATGCAGTGTCTGTATAAAGGAGGTGGGTGTCCCATACGCCTACTAGTCGTCCTCCCCGTCCAATGCCAATGTACAAGTCTCAAGTACGATGTGGACATCTCGTAACTATAATGCAAGTCACCTAAAATAATATACCTATGCTAAGTACCATCACACGAGCTACTCGCACCGATGGCCAATCGAGTGCATAAACTCGTGTCCTATCATGAACTCACTCCATGGCGTGAAATGATATGTGTCAAGGCCTCAGAGTTATAATGATAACTCTATCACTTAGGGTACGTCCACTAGACGCTAGGTCAAACACAAGTCCCAACGTCGATGCCTTCGTCGACTGTACCCGAGTCATTCTCGGACGAGCACAGTCATATAATATTTTGAGCATAATATATATAATATTAACTGAATTTAAATAGCACAACAAGGCAAGGTATACTTGCCTGAAAGCCAGACGAAGATTCGAACATGAACTCACCATGGAAGTAGCAGCATAACAATAAAAATTGGAGCTGATATCCCTGGATGCTGTCATAAATATCACCAACAGTCTCGGAATGAGTGAGATACTCAGAAAAGCATATACATACGTCGAATTTGGACACATGGGCAAAAATGCAGTTTCTGGTCAACACGGGGTCTACAAGCCGTCTTGCACCGAAAAATGTGCCGAAGACAAAGTTCTCCAAATTTGTCAAACTTAGTATTTACGAGTCCAGAACGATGATACGAACCCAATGGAACATCCAGAATTAGATTTCGATGAGCCGATCACGAAATTGCCTGTCATGTGGAACCGTGGGGCCCACGAAACAACATTTCGTCAACGTTCTCAGAATCGAAAAAAACTTGGATCACAGGACCAATGAAACGCTGTGAATCCGATGGCATAAGTTTTATTATGAAACGACAAGCACACACGAAATTAAGACGAGTGTCAGAACATATCGATACAGTACTTTTCGACGGATACGCGTTGATTCCGGTGTGCATGCACATCCAAATCAAGTTTCGCGAAAGCCCACACGTCCGCGTTGACAATACGCACCTTTCGGTATAATTGCTACACGACGAGGTTGCCCGAATTGACGAGGCCAACTCCGTATCGAAGAATTTTATTATTTTATAAAATATTTTTTCTCATGAATTGGCACTCAATTTACTAACAATAGAATACAAGCTAAAATATTCTAATTGAACACATTGCAAAAGGGTTAAATAGGGTTCATACCTGAAGAATCGGTTCAAGGATCGTACGAGCGAGGAGGAAGATATCACTTCGTGAATCAGGGAGGTTGAACTCAAATTTCTGAACTCGGGTTCGAGTCGCGGTTCCTCGCGGCCGTGGGGAGAAGATGTTCAGCCATGGCAAGGCTCGGTTTCACGACCCGCACCCGGTGTTGGGATACAAATTGGGAACAACGCCCAGCCTATGCCGCAGAATCGGCGGTAGAAAGTTGTTTGGGTAATCTATTTAACAATATAATAAGCCACCAACAATGTCAATATACTCAATCACAGATCTAAGATGGAAAAGAGCATGAATATAATGAAAGAATAGAATAGTCACAATACAACTCATGAGTCAAAATAATAACATCAATGAGTCTGAAAAAAATATACTAAACAGCAAGCTGGAGACAAATTCAGTACAAGAGAAACTAAGATACTATAAGTCCCGGGTCATCTGTCTCAGTCGGGATGAGTCCCTCCTGAGCCAGGATCTCTGGCTCTAAGCCTATAATATCCTGAGGCCCGTAATGAGTAGGGTACCACTCCTCGGTGTTATCTGGGAAAAATATATCCAGTTAGGAAATGAGCAGAGTAAATCTCTAACAACAGTTCTAATCAATGATATAAACTATGTAACAGTATATAAATATGAATATACAAGATGCAGCAATAGATACAAGAGATATACAATAAAGAAAATACGGAAATAAATACAAGAATGAATAATATGGCAATGAACAAGAATACTAATGACTAAGTGAGTGAGTACTAGCTTTAACATGTGATCGGCTTGGGAACTTGCACAAGGATAAGGGCCTGGCTAGTCATACGTGCGGTGTATGACCAACACTCACAAGGAACAAGACATGCACAAGGAGGGTATGATCATATGTCTACACTAAAATACTCTCCATCCCCGACTGGTATAGGGGATCCAATCATGGTACGCTATGGCACGGGATTCTTTAGGAAGGTAGATAGTCTCCCCAAGAATCAGTATCTGTACATGTACAAGAAACAAGGAAACAATGCTTGCACAAGATACACCATATATACCAAGGAATAACATCTCATGATGAGATCCGGATATACCAATCCATGTAACCATCGTGTCAAAAAATTAAGGATATCTACACTAGATATAATGAACATAGATGATATCATAAATGAGAAACTATCAGAGAATGTACTCGTCTGAAGTCCGATAAATAGTATCACAGTTGTCCGGTACGATGCCTCGAAGACCTAGATATGGATTATAATATCAATACAAGGTTTCAGAATGAAAATAAGTTAAACTAGTCAACTTCTAGATCATAAAGTCATTTCTAAGTCAAAACAGTCAAACTAGGTCAACTCTATGTCAAATCGGTCAAACTTGGTCAAACTAGCTATTTCTATGTTGTATGAGTCTATCTCTATGATATTGGGTGCATACACTATGAAACTAGGTCACACTAGTTAAATCTAAGATACTAAGAACACACTAAGACACCGTATCGCAAGATACGCAAACAATAGCACATATGCATATACAATCAATATTAAATATGCCAATCCTAATTACAATTGCTAAGTGGATATCCTGGCTTTGAACTAATGCAGTATCACACTACCACATACAATCTCGATACCCAACTCAAATACCTTGAATATCCTTAATACCTTGACACTTACCTTGGTATCTCAAGGTAATGTCACTCTAGCATATATTAGCTACCCAATCTAACTATATACTAATAGGTATATATATCAATCCAATATAACTACTAGTAGTTACTAATATAAATTTAAATACTAACTACCATGCTATATTAACTATCAATACAACTAATACATATGCCCCTGTATACCTACACACACACACACACACACACACACACACACACACATATATATATATATATATATAACTACTAACATACATAACATATCAATACATACCTACTACCTATCATTAATACTCATATAAATACATAGATATAGTTAATAGTCTTAACTATTTAAAGAACAATGAAACTATATACATAACTAACTAAGCTACTAATAACTACTAGCTAAGCTAACCTCACTGGTGAACCACGACCGCTGCTCCTGGTGTATTTGCTGCTGCTGCTGTAGCTAAGGCTGCTCGCTGTTTTGCTGTTGCGTAGCTATTATTGTTGCAGTATTGCGTAGCTGCTGCTGTTGCAGTATTGCATAGCTGTTGTTGTAGCAGTATTGCATAGCTGCTGCAGTTTCCGGTTACTATTGCTGTGGCCGTTCTCTGTTACTGTTGCTGTGGTTGTTCCTGTTCGAGCCCCCCTCTTGCACACACATAACCTCATACAATTATATACACAAGACTAAATACATACATATATATATATATATATATATATATATATATATATATATATATATATATATATATATATATATATATATATATACACTCAAGTAAACATACCCTCATCTATACTATTATATATATAATCATACACATACATATATATGTACATACACATATGTACTTATAGATATAGTATTCCATACATATACACATAAAGGTAGATATATCACTCCCTCTCATACATACATATAGATATAATATCCCATAGCCATATACATATATACCAACCCACAAACACTCAACATGCATATATATAAACACATCTCTCTACTATATATATATATATATATATATATATATATATATATATATATATATATATATATATACAATCACATATATATATACATACATATATATATCTATCTATAATAATATATACATATACATATACATATGAATTCATATATTATCAATAGCTATGAACAAAGGAGATTGGATCTAGAAATGCAATACAACAAACACGTTGAGTGCATCGCATCTTTATCACACTAGATCTATGATACGCTTGCGATACGAGTCCACCACACAACTAAGCATACTCCGAAGGATACGAGCAAGTCTAAAATACTATATATAAACAATACGAGGAGTAAAATATACATCTGTGTCCGTATCAAAATATGACATGCACAAAGCCCCGTGTCGGAGGAAAAGCCCCCAAAATAACACGTATCATAAAATTATTGGGATACGACCTACATGTATCCAATTATGGACATGATACTAGCCACAAACAAGCAAACACATATCAATTTGGTTTATATGACCAATTGATAAACACAACAAGTGTCAATCTCGGAATTCCTCCAAAATTGACACAAAAGTACCATAACTTTCTCCATAGGCCTCCTATGAACCTAATTCTAATTCTTATGGGTAGCCTATGCATATGGGGTAGTTTCTCATGTTTAAATCTCATATTTAGAACCTAATTAAAGAGAAAAAACTGAATTATATCTATTGGGAGATGGATTTTTAATGCAACCTCTAAATTTAATAAAATTGGCCTGCAACTTGTAGATCCTTGCTCTTGTAGATCTTTGCTTTCTCCTTCTAGATCCTTGATCTACTAGTCTCCAATAGTGACTGAAAAGGAACTGGGAAGAAATTTGGTAGAAAATTGATGTGGGAATGAAGGAATTTTATTGAGGGAAATTCTCGATCTAGATTTGAAATAAAAAAAAGGAGAGATAAACTTTTCCCCCTCTTTTATATGGTCTGCCCCTTTGGCCCCTCCCTCAAGCTACTATGTAATGTCTATTATACCCCTTGGGGCATCTCATGAAGAAATAATTAAGGAGGGAATGTTCTAGTCTAATGGTTTAATTAAATTAATTATCCTCCTAATCAATGGGCTTCTAATTGGGCTCAATTCTAACTAATAATAAATGTTGGTGCATGAGTCTAAACTAAACTAGTTAGGTCCACTAACACAAGTCCAAAATAATAATCTAACATCTAATAATAATAAAATAATATAATAAATAATTATTCAATATGCATAATATTTATTTAATTATGAAATGACCAAAATACCCTCTCCTAGAAAATGTGGTAGTGACAAGTATACCCTCCTTAAAATAATTTTGTCCTCGAAATTCAAAGACGAAAACTACCTCCAGAAAATAACAGAATAGAACAGAAAGAACAGAACAGAACAAAAGAATAGAACATAACTTGGAAAGAACATACCTCAAGGCACAAACAAATATGGGTAACGCTCTCGTATTTTATCCTCTCTCTCCCAGGTAGACTCCCCCGGAGAGTGATGCCTCCATACAACGCATACCAAAGGAATAGTTTGGTTCCTCAGCACCTTCTCTCTCCGATCCAGAATCTCACCTGGCTGCTCTGGATAGCTAAGAGTACAGCCCACCTCTATCTTTGAGTGATCCAACACGTGACTAGGATCTGTCATGGACCGTCTCAACTATGACACATAAAACACGTTGTGCACTCCCTCTAGTACAGGTGGCAAGTCTAGTCTATAAGCAAATGCACCGACCCTCTCTAGAATAGTGAAATGTCCGATGAATCACGGACTAAGCTTCCCGCCTCCACCGAAATAAATTGTACCTCGTGTCGAAGAAATCCTCAGAAACACCAAACCACCAACCTAGAACAAAACATAAACTTAAGAACTTAATCTATAACAAACAACCAATATCAAGCATAAAACAAAAATCTAAAACTATACCTCAAACTCCAAAGGTCTCCAATTGCTATCGGCCCAATGCCGCTGTCTGTCCTGCGCCACTCGAAGTCTGTCTCTGATCAGCTGAACCTTCTTCGTTGCATCCACAACCATCTCTGGCCTTAGCAAAACTCTCTCTCCAATATTGTCCCATGACAAGGGAGTACGTCATCTCCTACCGTACATAGCCTCAAATGGTGACATCTCTATACTAGCCTAGTAGCTGTTGTTGTAAGCAAACTCTACCAAATAGAGATGGTCCTCCCAAGAACCCCCAAAATCTAGTACACAAGTGTGCAGCATATTCTCGAGAGTCTAAATAGTCCTCTCTGATTGCCCATCTGTCTGGGGGTGATATGCAGTACTGAACTTGAGCTGGGTGCCCAAACTCGCCTGCAAACTCCTCCAGAAATGAGAAGTAAAACTACTATCCTGATCTGAGACTATACTGACGGAAACTCCATATATCCTGACGATCTGCCTCACATACATCTCTGCCAGCTTCTTCGTAGACAAACCCACCTTAAAAGGTAAAAAATGGGCTGACTTGGTCAACCTGTCAACGATGACCCAAATTGCGTCTTTCCTCCCGGAGATCATGGAAGTCCGAACACAAAATCCATAGTAATGTGCTCCCACTTCCACTCTGAAATGGATAATAGCTGAAGTAAACTGCCTGGCCTCTGTCTCTCAGCATTCACCTGCTGGCACACTAAACATCTGGATACAAACTATACCACTTCCCTCTTTATGCCATACCACCACACACTCTCTCGCATATCCTGATACATCTTATTGGCATCTGGATGTATGGAATGCTGAGAGCAATGCGCTTCCTGTAACACCTTCTCATGCAGCTCTTCACTAGGCACGCACAATCTAGTACCATGCTGCAAGGTACCATCCTCAGCAATGGTAAAATTATCCAATGGTGAAATCATCCTCCAATCCTGCTCTCACCTCAGCTCTGATGCTCCTCAGAGATACATCCTAATACTGGGCTACCTTGATCTTGTCCATCAAATTTGAGTGTATCTGCAACCCCCACATCTGCATAGCAAAACCAGAAACTATCACCTTAATGCCCAAGCTCTCCAAGTCCTCCAACAAATATCGATCCTGTGTCAACAATATAGATACTGGGTACCTGCTCAAGGCATCGGCAACTATATTAGCTTTTCCAGGATGATACTGCAAAGAGATGCCAAAATCCTTCATCAGTTCCAACCACCGACGCTGCCTCATATTCAACTCCTTCTGCGTAAAAACGTACTTCAAGCTCTTGTGGTCTGTGAAGATCTCCATACTCTCTTCGTACAAATAGTATTTTCATAACTTCAGGGCAAAGATGACTGCTGCCAACTCTAAATCATGGGTATAATAGTTTTTCTCATGAGGACGCAATTTCCTGGATGCATAGGCAATCACTTTTTTATTCTGCTGAAGAACACAACCCAAACCTTTTCCCGATGCATCACTATAAATAGTGAAACCTCCAGACCCTGATGGCAACGTCAAAATAGGAGCATACATTAACCTCTTCGGTGCAATCGGTATGCGACGAGGTTGCCCGAATTGACGGGACCAACTCCGTATCGGAGAATTTTATTGTTTTATAGAATAGTTTTTCTCATGAATTGACACTCAATTTACTAACAATAGAATACAAGCTAAAATATTCTAATTGAACACTTTACAAAAGGGTTAAATAGGGTTCATACCTGAAGAATCGATTCAAGGATCGGATGAGTGAGGAGGGAGATATCACTTCGTGAATCGGGGAGGTTGAACTCAGATTTTTGAACTCGGATTCGAGTCGCGGTTCCTCGCGGTTGCGGGGAGTAGATGTTCAGCCATGGCGAGGCTCGGGGCTGCTAGAGGGAGGCCGACTAGTAGGGGGTATCTGCGGGTGGTCGGGGCTCTCGCCGGCGGGGCTGTAGCAGCGGCCAGAACGACAATGGCAGCAGCAGTAGGTGCAGTAACAGTAGCAGCTGAGGCAGCGGCTCGGTCGCGGGGGGGGGGGGGGGGGCAGGACGGCGGCGGCTCACGGTGGCGCAGGGCTAGGACGGCGGCCGCCAGCGATGGCACAGCAGTAGCTTTAACAGCAGCAGTAGCGATTGAAGCAGCGACAGCTTAACGCGGGGCAGAGGCATTTTATTGGTGGTCGTCGAGGTGAGGGCAGCGGTGGTGATGGTGGTTTGCGGTGGTGATGGCGAGGGTGGTGGTCGAAGGTGAGTGCAGCGGTGGTGATGGTTGTTGACGGTGGTGATGGCGAGGGTGGTTGTCGGAGGTTAGGGCAACAATGGTGATGGTTGTTGACGGTGGTGATAGCGAGGGTGGTGGTCGGATGTGAGGGCAGCGGTGGTGATGGTTGTTGATGGTGGTGATGGCGAGGGTGGTGGTCGGAGGTGAGGGCAGTGGTGGTGATGGTTGTTGATGGTGATGGTGGTGAGGGTGGTGGTCGAAGGTTAGGGCAGCGGTGGTGATGGTTGTTGATGGTGGTTGTATGTTGAGAGAGAGAGAAGGAGAGGGTGTTGTTCTAAATGAGGAGAGAGGGAGAGGGTGTTGCCTAGGGATTATGGCCGGCTAGGTTCCCAAGGAGGAAGGATTTCATGAAGGAATGGGTGTAGGTGATGTAATAAAGTTTGAATGAAGGGTTAGGATTTAAAGTAGGCATATTTGATGTTGCATAGTACCATGCAAAGAGAGAGGGAGAGTGTATATGACCGATCAAGCCTCAAGAATTGGATCTTCTTTATTTGTTCAAACCAATAAGAGGTGGACACATGGCTAGCTATTTGCACAAAAGTTTCCAATAGTTTAGGACTTGTACAAAGAGGGAAAAGTGGATTGGATGTGGAAAAATGCCATATTTGGTGTGTTATAGTGGGAGAAATTGGTGTGTGGTATTTTGTATGATCCATGAGGGTGTGGGTGTGGATTTGGTTGGTGTTGGGTCTAGTTTTGGGTTAGGTTGAGTCATTGCACCAATTTAATTAAAAATAGTGTCAATGGTGTTCTTTAATTAATTGGAAGTGCATAAGATTTATATTGAGTTGGACACAAGTATCATGGACGTAGTAGACTCGGAATAAATTATTGTCATATATTGGGTTACAAGAAACGGGTCGAGGTTGTATCTCCAATTTCGATTGGAACGGACAATGATGCAAAGTTGGATTTAAAATTAGAAAATATGCACGAATATTATAAAATTAAAATGAAGCACAAGAGAGTGCATATACGAGTGACACAAAGTTCATGATTGAAGATGGGCTTGTCTAGGTCAAGGTTGTAAAATTTCTTGGAAAGCAAATAATTGCTCTAGATATTTAAACAACGGTAATGTGCAACGATCAAATCAAAAATTAAAGAGGTGATTTAAATAACTCCAATAATTATTCCAGAATAATTCTAAATAAATTTCTAAACCTAAATTTTTGGTCAGAGGATTTACAATATATCTACCTTAGAAAATTTTGTCCTCGAAATTCAAAATCTATCTCCCCAAAAAACTCCACGTATCTCTAAATATATAAACACAACTTGGTACTTAGTCCTACTCTAATCTCTTTACCTTAAACTATCACATACGTACAGTCTAATCATCTAAGGCATTTGTTTCTCAAAATATCTTCTCACCATTATGAATTGTCTTGTCATTGTTATCATGCTAATCATCATCCAAAAAATTATCATATATAAGCCTAGGTTACTCAAGGATGTTGCGACACAATCTAAGTTTAAAACTTCTAATATCTATAAAGAAAATAACGTCATTCTTTTACTCTCAAAGGACTACAAGGGTTAGGCACTAAAATTTTATAAACACAAAATTCTCAAGGCCACTTATGTAGTATCTAAATTCCTTTTTCTGCAACAAAGATGGTTAATATCTCAACATTCGTTCCTATGTATAACGTCATCATCCTATAGTATCCACAATAGAATCATGCAACCTAACTTCTTATAATTAGTCTTAGCAGCAACAAGCCTAATCTAGTAAGTCAGTCATACCTAGTCTAGAAGCTCAACTCGAACAATTTTTAGTAAAAATATATGTAATAAAATACAACATAAGTCTCTACTCAATACATAGTAATAAGAATATATAGAAATTATGTAATAAATATCTATTTAATCATTCTAAATACCCTAGAATAAAATATAACAAATACAATAACAAGAATACGATTCCTAAGATTCATCGGCTAGGGTAAATTGGAAATAGGTTCCCATAACACCACTTACTACTAAGGATTAGGTTCAACAAGCTCATGTCCTCTTAGTCAAAAATCTAAATCTCTATCCCTAAGCAGTTTATGTGTAAACTTCAATATTCAACTATCATTCCTATCAGACTTCTATCTTCCATTTACAACCCCTACTCATGTGTCAATATATAATCTAAGAGTCTAGTGGTAGTCCTCTACCGATTGACCAATGAGTCAGCGTGTGATCTAAACCTGTATTTTATTCCTTGAAATTCGTAGCACTTTGAGGCTGATCAACAATTTCTACTTGCGGTAAATCCTTAAAATTTTAAAAGTATTACAATTCATAAATACTATAATTATTATCCCTCAAGTCCATATCAAAATTTCTCGTCCTTGGGTTACGTGACTCTAATATATTTTCCTTATCATTTGTTTCCTATACACCTTCATATCTTTCTAGTATGTTGATCTTGTGTTCAACTCTAAACTCTGTCAATCATGGCACAATACCTTTCGCTTCGTAGTATCGATCTTCGAGGCAACTATCGAGTGATAAATTTTTTAGTTTTTCCTAAATTCTTCTCTTAATTTAAAAAACTCAAGGTTAGGTACTTGTCGCGAATCTCATCTTGTTGCCACTCTACCTTTTTACCTCGAACCTGAGGTTTCTCCTAGTTTACTCCATGCATACTCTTCATCCAACTATATGGGTATCATCTTGTTTATAACTGGCCATCCATTATAGATAGTTCACGATATCCAACTCAAGGCTATAACACCTATCGATACTATCATCCTTCAAGGCTATAACACCATGAAAACCACGAGCCCAATAGACATTGGCAACCCAAACAAATCAAGTATGTCAAATCTGATTACAGAAGCTATACCCTAGTACCTAAGTTACCATTATTCAAACAACAGATCTATCATTCTATATATCTTAACCCAGTCTTAGAATCTTCATCTATGTTTGATACTAAAAGTTATAAGACAACTATAGGTCCAACTTCTAGGGCATGCTACATAAAGTTCTATTTTCCTAAGTCAAAATTTCTTTTACATATCCCTTATGCCTTACCCATAATTCGTTCTTGACATATTTACAGAACTTAAAGATTTTATAATAACTTAATCATCTCATTGATGCACCGAGAGTTTCTCCAGTCATAGTCTAGACTTAACCTCATAATAAATTCACTCGTTCTATTTATAAACACTAATCCTCTAAAAAAAATTTGTTTTTGTGTTTTCTCGCCCTTAATGTATAAATACTCCTCTTCTCATAATTTTTCTACGAATTTTGTTCTCATTTATGTTCCATTTTATACCTCAGTTTCAATGTATCGTTTCTTTAATCAAGTTTTTGTTCAGTTCTTTAATCTGATATTCTAAATTCTTTTATAGATATATTCATCGTTCCTTTGTCATAAACATAATTTTGTAAAGTATTAATTTCTTCATATCCTCTAGGTATAATCCTCTATTAAACCGTCATAACTAGGATTGTCCTTGTAGTAGTTTTTACCTAATATTGGTCTCAAAAATTATCTAGGGTATAATTTTATTAACTATTTTTTTCAAGTTAATCCTCTGCATACCGTATCAAATTACAGCTTATTCTCCCTAAAATTGTATTCCTCGATTTTTTCTTTCTACTGTTTATTACTCTGAGTCACCATGGTGCAATTATAATAATGGGTACCACCCAAGCACATGATAAAACTCTGGGGATTCAGATAATCTTCTTCCAAGTGAGAGCCTAAAATTTTATCTTCTCAAGTTCATAATATCGTTCCTTGTATCACTATCATGAGGCTACAAATAATTCTTTGTATCACTATCATGGAGCTACAACTAACCCCTAACATCTAGCTATGTCTTCCCCGATTTATTCTAGAGCCTTAGAATCAAACAATCTTTCAAGCTTCTAATACTTACAAATCACTGCTACCTTAAGGAAATATAGGGTTTTATCAGTTCTAGATGTCTCCTACTAGGTTCAATTCTCATGCTAACAATCTATACTAGCTCTAACATCTAGAAAGAATCTATCATCCTACCCTACTAAGGGTAACCATCTTATCATAGAATATCACATCAATCATACCTTCTTTCATCTTGACTAGGATCTGCTCCTGGAGGAAATTATCGTGCGCGAGCATCCATCTCTCCAAAATAAGGAATATGAGAAACAATAATAACGATATCGACAGTAAATAAGCGAATATAATATTGGAGTCCAAGGGCGACAATCGAATACAAGAGAAATTTTAAAATCAGTTATGGATTGAGATCTTATTCAACATTAATCCTAAGTTACAGGCTCGTTCGATATAGTAATGTAACCGAAACTATATGCTCTGACCTGCATGGGCCACCAATAAAACTATGTCACGTCCCAGTCCCAAAATGTATGGGACCAGACACGTGGCAATGGCCAGCTGGTACAACTCCGTAGGGCTTTCTAATTTAATAGACCTGATGAAGTACACTTACACTGTCCAACGTTAAGTGATCAAGCTAATATCTATTTCTAATATCCAACAACTAAACTAAATCTTAATCCATGGTAAATAAATACAAGAAGGAACGATAAGCATCATTAGTCTGCAGCCCAATAATACATCCATTTGAATAGGCCAAACGAACAAAATAGGCCTACAAATACTAGGCTATAAAAACAGAATCAAAATAGAAAGTAGTACATGACTGAAATAGCTGAAAGATATAAAGATACCTGCAACGATGTCCAGCGCTCCACTAGATCAAGCATCATGCAACATGCTCACATAACCTGAAAGGTAACCAGGTCCTCAAAGGGACGTAACAAGATACAAATAGTACATGCCATAATATGAATACTGAGTAAAATAAATCAGGGTGAACTAACCTCCTAAGTGAATGCAATTTGAGGACAACTTAGTGTATATGGGAAGTATAGGCTAGACATATGCTGACGTAATTCACCAATCATCATGACTGGCTAGTATATGCCACATATGCCCCCCATCTTGGGGCAATCTGCATATATAATAACGTCCAATACTCCAAAGAATGCGGTATCTGCACAAATATATACGTCTGTATCGCTCCGAAGAACGCGGTATATGTATAAAAGAGGTGGGTGTCCCATACGCCTACTGGTCGTCCTTTCTGTCCAATGCCAATGTACAAGTCTCAATTATGACATGGTCATCTCGTAACTATAATGTAAGTCACCTAAAAAAATATACCTATGCTAAGTACCATCATACGAGCTACTTGCACGATGGCCAGTCGAGTGCGTAAACACGTATCCTTTCATGAACTCACTCCGTGATGTGAAATGATATGTGTCAAGGCCTCAGAGTTATAATAATAACTCTGTCACTTAGGGTACGTCCACTAGACGCTAGGTAAAACACAAGTCCTAACATCGACGCCTTCGTCGACTGCACCCGAGTCATTCTTGGACGCGCACAGTCATATAATATTTAGAACACAATATATATAATATTAACTGAATTTAAACAATACAATAAGGTAATGTATACTTGCCTGGAAGCCAGGCGAAGATTCGAACACGAACTCGCCATGGAAGTAGCAGTGCAATAATAAAAACTGGAGCTGATATCCCCGAATGCTATCACAAATATCACCAACAGTCCCATAATGAGTGAGATACTCAGAAAAGCATATACATACGTCCAATTTGGACACATGGGCAAAAATGCAGTTTTTGGTCAATACGGGATCCACAAGTGGGTTCCATCTTGTACCAAAAAATGTGCCAGAGATAAAGTTCTCTAAATTCGTCAAACTTAGTATCTATTAGTCTAGAACGGTAATACAAACCCAACGAAATATTCAGAACTGGATTTTGATGAGCCGATCACGAAATCGCCCGTCATATGGAACCGTGGGGCCCACGAAACAACGTTTCGTCAACGTTCTCAGAATCGAACAAAACTTGGGTCACAGGACCAGTGTAACACTGATGGCACAAGTTTTATTATGAAACAACAGACACACACAAAATTAGGACGAGTGTTAGAACATGCCGATACGGTACTTTTCGATGGATATGCGTTAATTTCGGTATGCACGCACATCCAAATCAAGTTTTATGAAAGCCCACACGTCCATGTAGATGATATGTGCCTTTCGGTACAATCGATACGCGACGAGATTTCCCGGATTGATGAGGTGAGGGAAGCGGTGGTGATGGTTGTTGACGGTGGCGATGGCGAGGGTGGTAGTCGAAGGTTAGGGCAGCGGTGGTGATGGTTGTTGACGGTGGTGATGGCGAGGGTGGTGGTCGGAGGTGAGGGCATCGGTGGTGATGGTTGTTGATGGTGGTGATGGCGAGGGTGGTGGTCGGAGGTTAGGGCAGCGGTGGTGATGGTTGTTGATGGTGGTTGCATGTTGAGGGAGAGAAGGAGAGGGTGTTATTCTAAATAAGGAGAGAGGGAGAGGGTGTTGCCTAAGGATTAGGGCCGGCTAGGTTCCCAAGGAGGGTGGATTTCATGAAGGAATGGGTGGAGTGATGTAATAAAGTTTGAATGAAGGGTTAGGATTTAAAGTAGGCATATTTGATGTTGCATAGTACCATGCAAAGAGAGAGGAAGAGTGTATGTGACTGGTCAAGCCTCAAGAATTAGGTCTTCTTCATTTGTTCCAACCAATAGGAGGTTGACACATGGCTAGCTATTTGCACAAAAATCCCCAATAGTTTAGGACTTGCACAAAGAGAAAAAAGTAGATTGGATGTGGAAAAATACCATGTTTGATATGTTATAGTAGAAAAAATTGGTGTATGGTGTTTTATATGAGCCATGAGGGTGTGGGTTTGGGTTGGTGTTGGGTCTAGTTTTGGGTTAGGTTGAGTCATTACACCAATTTAGTTAAAAATAGTGTCAATGGTGTTCTTTAACTAATTGGAAGTGCATAAGATTTAATTGGGTGGGACACAAGTGTCATGGACGTAGTAGACTCGAAATAAATTATTGTTATATATTGGGTTGCAAGAAACGGGTCGAGGTTGTGTCTCCAATTTTGATTGGAACATGCAAGGATGCAAAGTTGGATTTAAAATTAAAAAAATATGCACAAATATTATAAAATTAAAATAAAGCACAAGAGAGTACATATACGAGTGATACGAAGGTCAGGATTGAAGATGAGCTTGTCTAGGTCAAGGATATAAAATTTGTTGGAAAGTAAATGCTAGTGCATTACTTTAGATATTTAAACAACGGTAATGTGTAATGCTCAAATCAAAAATCAAAGAGTTAATTTAAATAACTCCAATAATTATTCCAGAATAATTCTAAATAAATTCCTAAACCTAGATTTTTGGTCAGAAGGTTTACATAGCTCGTGGGGCAATGTTCGTTCAGAAAAAGAATCAACAATTATCATGTCATGTTGTGAAACTGGAATAACCCAAGACTTACATGGTCACGAACAACTCGTGCACGAGGTATCTGCTTCCTCGGACGATCACCGAGGAACTGGGATCATACCTGCCTAGGAGGAAGATCGATTTATTGTGTACCAATTTTGGTTATGGTATGTGATGTCGTCTTTGGGGCAGGGCAATACTCAGAATTTGGTCCATGGTAGAGCATACTACCTTGGACTACTCGTCCACCCACAATGATAGTCGTTTGATTTGGCGGGATGGCATGCAATGGCTCTTCTGTATCACATGTTTGCCTTGGAGTGATTGTCTCACATAAAGTGTTGTATCCCATTCCGTCACGAGACTATAAATCGGTCCCTTATGGCTAAGCCAGTGACCTCATGTTCATATAGATAAGTCATCCTCACTTAGCTGCAATCTGCGTGCGAGTTATTGCATCGCATCCAGTAAACTGAAACACCTGAACGATCATGGGCATAAGATACTTGGACAGGATTGAACACTTGAACATCTTCTGTAATACGCCTTATAATCTATGTAACTCGTGCTCCTAGAACAGAACCTCGCTCACGACACTTCTGTTTGCTTATGCTATTGCCCCTGGTTTTCATTATATATGCTCGTGCTTGATTTAACTTGGTTTGCCTTGGACATGGAAGGACGAATGATAAGTTGGTAAGTCTCACCGTATTTTTTTATATCGTACGGCGCACTGCCACATGAGTTAGGATTCATATCATTGCCTTGAACTGATCCTAAGGCAAGAATAGAAAGATAACTTAATAGATGGTGCACGTAACCTATATAACATATTTGGATTTTTTGAGCTGGCAAGAAGCCTCCCCACAAGTGCATTCATGTACTGATAACCCACCAGATTGCTTGTAGGGTACGAGAAAACCTCGTTCGGTGTGGATGCCCCCTTCGTGCGTGCTAAGGTGCGGAGTTCACTCTAAAGCCTTGGAGCGTTGCGTCCGAAACTGAAGCACATATATAAGACATAATATTGAAACATCACCTATGTATCATTCCACAAATGTAGCCACTTGACACGCTTTTACTATTTCAGAGAGAAAGAGGCTTGGGCGACTTGTAATCATGTCTAAGTACTGCCTGTAACAGTTGTTCATATCAATAAAGAGCTTATTTTATTTCTATACTTATATTATTCAATGCTTTCGCTATTGATGACTCTGTGAACTTGTTACCAATCACCTAAATATTTTTTATTTCCCTGCACTCAGACTATCTGTGCGACTCTGTAGCTTAGACCTCTTACCGCCTGTTTCGATCATGGCCTTGTACGGACACGGCTTACGTTCGTGCAACATCACATCCAGATGGGATGGATTGTCCTGCGGGAGCGCTGGCGCGGTGATTCGTGCCTAGCGGGGAAGGTTGATTACATGTGGGAGATCGGGGCGTGACATGAACTACATCGTTTGATAAATTAGTATTAGATATCGTTTGATCACGAACAACTTGTGTACATGGTCTTAGTTCCTGCGGACAGTCGCTGGGGCACTGAAATCGATCCGATCCGAACAAAACTTTATGTTAGTTTCATGTGCTAGACGAGATGGCTTATAGAGCCTCATGTGCTTTTATTGTATACCATCCTCGCCAATGACTATAACTCGTCAACTATGGTATTGTGCCAGTGATCCTCACGTATATTTAAACTCTGCAAGCTAACTATGTCTTCGTGGCATGGAAGGTCATGGTAAGTATTGTATAGGTGGTTCAGACGGACAGGTAAAAGTCACCGAACGATGACATATTTATTTTAGTAAATTTCCATATCTAATGCTTGCTTGTAAAATAAACTAAGACAAGATAGAAAAAACACATAATAACTTGCATGCTTTATATAAATAACGTGTTTATTAGTATAGTTGGGTTAGCTCACCTTTACCAGTGCATTTTGATGTACTGACCCTCGTTGCAATAAGTTTTCCGTGCCAAAGAGATCCTGAAAGAAGCTAGAGCGACTTCCCAATCTAGTCCACCTACCGGTACGCTCTAATCGTGCCTTCGAAGAGACGTTTTGAAGTTCCAGGAGCTCGTGCACATAACTTATGCAGCTCCGTAGAAAGGCAATATCTTTGTCCGAAGGTGTCTATAGCTTTAAAGTTTTAGTAAAATGATGTAATGTACTAGACGATTATCTCATTTTGTGTCCACTTTTGTAAGCCCGTGCAACAACTATCTGACTCGTTCAAGAGTTTGTAAAAGATGTTCATTATCAATAAAGAGAATTTTTTCATGTTTCAATATTATTTTTAATTATTTGTGTACTCTAAATATGTGCTCATTATATAAAATACCTTTGTCTTGTGCGATGCACAACCTAGGCATTCACGTCATCACGCCCGGGGGATGACTATCGATTCTATAAAATCAAGGCATGACAAAAATTATGTTCTCATGAGAAAAACTACCCTACCCATAATTTAGAGTTGGCAGCGGTCATCTTTGCTCTAAATCTGTGGAAACACTACTTGTACGAAGAGCGTGTGGAGATCTTTACAGACCACAAGATCTTGAAGTATATGTTTACACAGAAAGAGCTGAACATAAGATATCGGCGATGGTTGCAATTGGTGAAAGACTTTGACATATCATTGCAGTACCATCCAGGGAAGGCCAACGTCGTTGCTGATGCCTTGAGCAGGTATCCACTGACTATGTGTTTGACTTCAGACAGACATTTATTGGCCGATCTTGAGAGCTTAGGTATTGAGGTGCTAGTTCCTGGTGTTGAGATACAGTTGCGGGGATTGCAGATACAGTTAGAGCTGATGGACAGGATTCAAGCTACATAGTATGACGATGAGTTTCTGGGAGCATCAGAGCATATGTTCGGATGGGATTATCCGATGACTTCACTATTGCTGATGATGGGTCATTACGGCACGGTACCAGACTATGTGTGCCGAGTGGGGAGTTGCGCGAGAAGGTTCTCCAAGAGGCGCATCGGTCTTAGTACTCTATTCATCCAGGTGCCAACAAGATGTATAGAGATCTGAGAGAGCATGTATGTTGGTATGGTATAAAGTGGGAGGTGGCACACTTCGTATCTAGATGTTTAGTGTGCCAACAGGCAAAGGCGGATAGGCAGAGGCCAGGTGGTTTACTTCAGCCTTTATCCATTCCAGAGTAGAAATAGGAGCATGTTACCGTGGATTTTATTTCAGGACTGCCGTATTCTCCAGGAGGAAAAGATGCGATTTGGGTTATCGTGGGCAGGTTGACCAAATCATCCCACTTCTTGCCATTCAAAGTGGGTACGTCTATGGAGAGGCTAGCAGAGATGTATGTACGACATATTGTCAGATTGCATGGAGTTTCTATGAGCATAGTCTCAAATCGGGATAATCGCTTCATATCTCACTTTTGGAGGAGTTTACAGGCTAGCTTAGGCACCCAGCTCAAGATTAGTACCTCATATTACCCCAGACAGACGGACAGTCAGAGAGGACTATTCAGACTCTCGAGGAAATGCTTCGTACTTATGTTTTGGATTTTAGAGGCTCTTGGGAGGATCATCTTCACATGGTAGAGTTTGCTTACAACAACAGCTACCATGCCATTATTGAGATATCACCCTTCGAGGATTTATATGGACGGAGATGTCGCACTCCTTTATCTTTGGTTGATGTTGGTGAGAGAGCCTTGTTGGGATCGAAGATGATTGTGGATGCAGCTGAGAAGGTGAAGCTCATCAGAGATAGACTTCGGGTGGCACAGGACAGACATCGACATTAGACCGATAGCCACCGGAGACCATTGGACTTTGAGGTATATGTTTTGATTGTATTAATTATGATTACCTTATTTTAGGTTGAGTTTTAAGGCTGTATTTTATTCTAGGTTGGCGATTTGGTGTTCTTGCAAATTTCTCCGATACGAGACATAATTCACTTTGGTGGAGGCAGAAATCTTAGTCCATGGTACATCGGACCCTTCAGTATTCTTGTAAGGGTCGGTGCAGTAGCCTACATACTAGGCTTGCTGCCTGCACTAGAGGGAGTGCATGATGTGTTCCATGTGTCACAGCTGAGACGGTACGTGGCATATCCTAGTAATGTATTGGATCACTCAGAGATCGAGGTGGGTCCAACTCTCAGTTACCCAGAGCAGCCAGTAGAGATTCTGGATCACAGGGAGAAGATATTGTGGAACCAGACGATTTTCTTGGTACTCGTTGCTTGGATGCATCACTCTCCGGGAGAGTCTACCTGGGAGAGGAAAGCTGAGATGCGCGAGCGATACCCTTATCTGTTTGAGTCGTGATGTATCATTCTTCTCTCTTGTATAATTGCTTGTTGTAGTATTAGTTCTTCCTTAAATTTTGAGGACAAAATTTTCCTAAGGAGGGTAGACTTGTAACTACCACATTTTTAGATGAAGATATTTTGGTCATTAGCATATTTATTAGTTAGTGATTTAATATTATATATTATACTAGTAATTTATTATATTGTGATGTGCTAATTATTTATTTGTTAGTAGACTAGCCTATTGTTGGTTAGACATGTCATTAGTGGACCCAATAGTTTTCCATGACCCATTGAGCCCAACATTGGACTAGGCCCAATTAGACCTTTTCTTTAATTAAATTAAGGAGATTATATTAGTTCATGAAGAAGTAGAAGCTTCCTAATATAACCCTCATAATTAATCCTCTTAACTAACTAGTAGGGGCACGCTGGACATTATGAATTATCTGGAGAAGGGGTTAGAGGGGGCCGACCATATGAAGGGGGGACTCTCTCTCCTCTAATTAGTTTATTCCAAATTTAGATCCCCAATTTAGTTCTTCCCCAAATTACTTTATCCCTCCACCAAATTCACCCACTTTACTCTTATTCCCTCTCAATTTTTATTAATTAAGAAGCATTTGAGCTTGGATTGAAAGGAGCACTTGGAGAAGGAGGAATTGGCAAGGAGCTTGTATCCGGATCATGTTCAATTGAGTGATTCATTGAGAATCCATCTTTCAATAGGTAAATTCTAAATTTTCTCTATAATTAGACTCTAATTCATGCATGTGACCATTAAAAAAATCTTTCTTAGCTTAGATCTATCCATAGGAACAAAAACTAGGTTCATATGACTTGTATTATGGTTTCTACATAGGTTTTTGTGTCCAATTAGGAGAAATTCTAATATTGACACATCAATTGTGTATCACGAGACCAATTAGTTCTAATTAGACTTAGATTCGGGTTGTGGGACTAGATACATGTCCAGAATTGGACACGAGTAGAGCGTATCATAGTATTTTATGATACGACGTGATACAAGATTTATTTTGGGTGATTTGTGCATGTGGATGTGATTTCTCTTCAATGTCCATGGTAGCTAACTATTTTAGTTATATTATATATTATTGAGGGTTATTATGAGCATTAGAAGAGAGTTGAGAGTTTTGACATCTCAATTGAGAACGTATCATGGGTATCCAAATGGTGCACTTATGGTATTTGGTAAAATGGTCATTAATGGAGTATTATTCATTCGATATCATTATGTATACATAAATAGATATATGTATATATAACTAAACTTGTATATGATTTCTATTTATTGTTGTGTGTTAGAAGAGGGGCTCGGGTACATGTGTGTGTAAGTTTGAATATTTGTGAGGGGTGTGATTCACTTGAGGGTGTACAATGGGGTCAGTAAGAGATGCATTAGGATGCTCACACCAGCAGTGAATATTAGCAAGTAGCAGCAGTCTGGGTATTAGGTTCTATCAGGTAAGGGGTTTCATCCCAAGCATTGGTATTTGAAGGCCTGCTGTGCACAAGCACAACAGTGCTATTGCATTATATGAGAATATATATTTGTGCATACATATTAAGTGGGTTTGTGTATCTTTAAATGTGGTTGTATGTGGAGTATCAGTGTAAGATATGGGGGGGGGGAGGCTCAGGTCATGATTCTTGGGATGTAGTAGTTCAAGTGAACCTACAACTAGTCAAGACTAGTACAGTGGATGGGAGATTAACTGTAGACAGTGAGGGAGAGAACTGGTACACTTGTATCAGTGATCAACATGGTGCAAGTAATTTGGACTTGGATATATTGGTATCAGTCAGACCTGTGTGCAGTCAGTGAGGAAATAAAGTTGGGAATTCGAAGGGGACTGGTGTGTGCTCAAGTGCAAGAGATTAAGTATGTGTGTGGCAGTGGCAGAGTTACCTGGAAGCTGTGGGGCACTTGGAGCTCTAGTTAAGGTAGGGTAGTGGTATTAGTGTTTAGATTATGGAAGAGGATACTAGTGATGCATCCCAGGTTCACACCAGATAGGTGTTCAGGTAGCATCTGAATGTGCAGAGGGTAGTCGGGTAGAGTATAGTATGGGTTTGTACCAATGTGTAGCAGGCCATGTGTAAGGGAGGGCACAACACTTGGTTGTGTAAGTGAGCAGTTCTGAGCCATTGTGTGTGTGTAATTATAGTGTAGGTGTATAAGTAGATATTATGTTAGCACGGTTAGGTGTTAACTGTTAGTAGGTTAGAGTGATATAAAGGGTTTAGTTCATATCAAGTATAATAGATAATAAATGTTAGTTAGTGTCACATCCCAATTTTGTGAAATCGATAGTCGTCCCCCGGGCGTGACGTCGTGCGGGCCTAGATTGCGCACCGCACAAGGCTAATGTGTTTTACATAGTGAGCACATATTCATAGTACGCAGATAAATTAAAACACAAAGTTGATGCAGGAAAAGTTTTCTTTATTGATAATGAATATCTATTACAAACTTTTGAACGAGTCATAAGGGTTGCCGCACGGGCTTACAAAATATTGACACAAAATGAGATAGTTGTCCTGTACATTATATCTTTTACTAAACTCAAAATATACGACCTCCTGGCGGGACAATGGCTTTCCCTCGGAGCTGCATTGAGTTTGGGTTGCTAGCTCCTTGCTTCAAAATACTTCAAAAGTTGGCACGATCAAGACGCGCCTACAGCTGGACTGGATTGGAGAATGATTTCGACTCCTCGCTCGGATCTCCTTAGTGAGGGGAACCTATTTCAACGAGGGTCAGTACATCAAAATATACTGGTGAAGGCAAGCTAACCCAACTATACCAATCAACACATTGTTTAGATGAAGCATGCATATTTATTTATGGTCTTTCTATTTGCCTTAGTTCATTTTTCAAGCAAGCAGTATATATAGAAACTACTGAAATGAACTTGCCATCGTTCGGTGATATTTACCTGTCCGTCTGAAACACCTGCACAATACTTACTATGTCCTTCCCAGCCACGAAGATACAAGTTAGCTTACACAGGTTTAAATATACGTGGCGATCACTGGCGTATGCCATAAAGGACCAATTTTAGTCATTGACAAGGATGGTATGCAGCGTGAGCACAAGGGCACTACAAACTATCCCATCCGATGTACATGAAGACTAAATATGAGGTTCCGTCCAGATCAGATTGGTGCCAGTGCCCCAGTGACCGTCCACAGGAACTATGACCTTGTGCACAAGTTATCCATGATCAAACGGCGTCCATAATTAGTTAACCATTTTATGCAGTTGAGGCAACACGAGTACAAGACAAGTAGCATTCATGATTTATTTTGCATAGTCTCCCTGAACAATTTATTGTATTGCAAGATGAGTTCTATACATTGCATAATTTAAAGAAGAGTATATATTCTAACTTGTATTTATACATATGATGAACATTCCAAACGAACAAGCATGTAAATAGGTAACTGTTCCCAAGTTGAATGACAAGCATAATAATCCAAGTCTATTCCTTTTTATCTTGATATCTTTTAGTTATTACTTGGTATCGTTTGATTGGGGCTAGCAAGAATACAAGATTTTAGATGTGAAGACTTGGAAGAAGGGACAACTGAATCGAATATAAGCCACTGACAAGTTTATTGGAAGGAAGAAGGAAGAAGGAAAGAGGTGCTTCAGGACTCTGCTCTCGCGTCGTCTACTGCTTGTTCACCTGTATTGCCACGAACAGCTAATCAATACCTCTTCCACTCTTTCCAATATCAGAATTAAAGTGCAGTTCAACGAACGAAAATAATAAAATTCATCAAAACCGTTCAAGAAAATGCAAGTAAATCCGAAAATCAACTCAAGGCACGAAAGCAACAAGTGACAGCGAAAACTGAGGCAACAAAAGATGCAGCGGAGAGGTCCCTCCTGACTCTGCCGCTAAGTCGATCCTAGGGGCACGGTCCACTGAATATGGGAATCGATTCCGAAGAAGCAAATCCATAACGGGGACGAGTTCTTGATTCAATCTATCCCGATCGAACGATACCGTCTTGTATTTCTTAGCTGCGCTCCCCGAATAGGGGGAACGGGGCACCACATCCTACCCAACTAATTGGAAGTTTTATCCCAAAACTTAGGAATAGAACCTACCACTAGGAAACAATGAAGGGAACCTATCCCTCATCTCAGATTCAAGCTCCCAAGTGGATTCTTCGACCGAATGATTTCGCCAAAATATGCGCACGAGAGGAACCGAGCGACTTCGAAGCAGCTTTTCCTTACGATCCAAAATTTGCACAGGTTGTTCGACATATGTCAAGTCTTCCTTAAGATCCAGTTGAACAAGATCTACCACATAACTCGGGTCATACACGTACTTCCTAAGTTGAGAAACATGGAAGATATCGTGCACTTCAGACAGTGACGGTGGTAGGACAATCTGATATACAACTGAGGCAAATTATTTCAGTATTTCAAATGGACCAACGAATCTTGGACTTAGCTTTCCTTTTGCTCCGAATCTGGTGACTCCTTGTATGGGAGAGACTTTGAGAAATATCGATCGCCTTCTAGAAACTCAAGTAGTCGTCAATGCGTATCAGCGTAGATCTTTTGGCGACTCTGAGCTACCTTTAGCAGTTTCTGAATCAAACGAATCTTTTGGACAGTCTGTTCCACAAGTTCAGGGCCAAGGATCTACCGTTCTCTAACTTTGTCCTAACAGATCGGGGATCTGCACTTTCGCCCATACAACGCCTCATACGGCGCCATCTGAATGCTGGATTAAAAGCTATTATTGTATACGAATTCAGCTAACGGTAGATGCAAGTCCCAACTCGTCTTCAAGTCCAAGGCGCAGAGTCATAGCATGTCTTCGAGAATTTGGTTGACATATTCTGTTTGGCCGTCTGTCTGTGGATGGTAGGCGAAAGGTGACTCATTTTCTGCATATTTAATTGTTGTCGAGCAGGTACCGAGCCAATCCATTCCCAAAATGATATCATAGTCCTGAACATCTAGAACTAAAACATCTAGTGATAGCTTCCTTTCTCCAATACAGACGTAACCACCTTGGCATACTGAACGGACAGGTATTTTCGTGCCCGAGGGGGTGCTAACACTTAAATCTAGATACAACGGAGTCATTTCTATATTGTTCTTCATGACAAAATTTGTGGATATAAAATTATGCGTTATACCAGAATCAAATAGCACACATGTAGGTATGTTATTAAAAAGCAAAGTACCTGACACAACGGTGTCTGAGGCCAGAGCTTTCTCTCGTGTCATTGTATAGACCCGACCTTGAGCTTGGCGACGCTCTTGCTGAGGCACAATTCGGTTGGCCTGAGGTACAGTAGCTTGATTTGGATGTTGGGAGCGACTTTTAGAAAAGAGCGAACAATCTTGCATTTTATGATTTGGATCGCCACAAAGGAGGCATACCCCAAGCCTCCTACGACAATCGTTGAAGAGATGCCCGGGTTTCTTGCAGAAGTTACATATTTTGTCTGGATTTGCTTTCTGCTTGTCGCTACTATTTGGACGCTTTGGAGAGTTGTTTCCTCTTTTATTGCTATGGCGTTTGTGATTGGAGGTATGCACAGCGCCGGTAGGAACGTGAGGATACTGCGGTTCAAGAGAAATGGTGTGGTTGAGAACTTCTCGTATCGTCTACTACTGGGGAAAAACTATATGCACGTGGATAGCAGGATGTAGACCTCATTTGAATCTTTTGGCATGACTCGCTGCATCAGGTAAATACGAGCTGACAAATTTGGCGAGCCGGTTGAATTTGGCAAAACACTGCTTCACTTTCATGCTTCCTTGGCGTAGTTGAACAAACTCGTTCTTCTTCTGACGACGTACGTGAGGGGGTATAAACTCCTCTTTGACCAACATATCACGTCCTAATTTCGTGGAATCGATAGTCGTCCCCCAAGCGTAAAGCCGTGCGGGCCTAGGTTGTGCACCGCACAAGGCTAACGTATTTCGCATAGTGAGCACATATTAAGAGTATGCAGATAAATTGAAACACAAAGTTGAAACATAGAAAAGTTCTCTTTATTGATAATGAACATCTATTACAAACTCTTGAACGAGTCACAAGGGTTGTCGTACGGGCTTACAAAATGTTGACACAAAATGAGATAGCGGTCCTGTACATTACATCCCTTACTAAACTTTAAAATGATAAAGACCTCCAGGAGGGATGACGGCTTTCCCTCTAAGCTGTATTGTGTTTAGGTTGCTAGCTCTTGTCTTAAAAAATGCTTCAAAAGATGGAACGCTCAGGACGCGCCTACAGCTGGACTGGATCGGAGAATGACTTCAACTCCTCGCTCGGCTCTCCTTAGTGCGGAGAACATGTTTCAACGAGGGTCAGTGCATCAAAACATACTGGTGAAGGCAAGCTAACCCAACTATACCAATTAATACGTTATTTAAATAAAGTATGCATATTATTTGTGGTCTTTCTATCTTGCCTTAGTTCATTTTACAAGCAAGCAGTATATATAATTTTACTGAAATGAACTTGCCACCGTTCGGTAACTTTTACCTGCCCGTCTGAACCACCTACACAATACTTACCATGTCCTTCCCTGCCACGAAGACACAAGTTAGCTTGCACAAGTTTAAATATATGAGGGGATCACTGGCGTATGCCATAATGGACGATATAGTCTATAGCGGAATAGCATGCAACGAAAGTACAAGAGGCGTTGTAAGACATTCCGTCAAGTACAAGAGACTAAATAATAGGTTCCGCCCAGACCGGATCGGTGCCAGTGCCCTAGTGACCATCCGCAAGAACCGTGACCTTGTGCACAAGTTGTCCGTGATCGATTGGTATCTAGGCTAAGTTATCATTCATACAGTTGAAGCAACAAGAGTACAAGACAAGCATCATTTCATGATTCATTTTGCATAGTCTCCCTGAATAATTTATTGCATAACAAGGTGTATTCCATACTTAGTACAATTTATAGAAGAAGTATGCACTTATAACTAAATTTTGAGGCATGTATAGAATATTCTGAACGAACTAGCATGCAATAGGTAACCGTTCACAAGTTGATTGACAAGTATAATAATCCAAGTCTATTTCCTTTTTATCTTGACATCTTTTAGTTATTTCTTGGTATCATTTGATTGGGGCAAGCAAGAATACAAGAATTTTAGATGTGAAGACTTGGAAGAAGGGCTAACTGAATCGAATATAAGCCACTCACAAGTTAGTTGGAAGGAAGAAGGAAAGAGGTACTTGAGGACTCCGCTCGCACGTCGTCTACTGCTTGTTCACTTGCATTGCCACGAATAGCTGATCAATACCTCTTCAACTCTTTCCAAATCTCGGGATTGAAGTGCAGTTCAACGAACGAAAATATTGAAATCCATCAAAACCGTTCAAGAAAACCCAAACAAATCCGAAAACCAACTCAAGGCACGAAGGCAACAAGCAACAGTGGAAACTAGGCAAGAAAACTTACAGCGGAGCGGTCCCTCCTGACTCTGTCGCTAAGTCGATCCTGGGGGCACGGTCCACTGAATATGAAAATTGATTCCGAAGAAGCAAATCCATAACGAGAATGAGTTCTTGCTTCAATCTATCCCGATCGAACTATACCGTCTTGTATTTCTTAGCCGTGCTCCCCGAATAGGGAGAAACGGGACATGACCTTATGCACAAGTTGTCCATGATCAAACGACGTCCATAATTAGTTAACCATTTCATGCAGTTGAGGTAACACGAGTACAAGACAAGTAGCATTCATGATTCATTTTGCATAGTCTCTCTGAACAATTTATTGCGTTGCAAGATGAGTTCTATACATAGCATTATTTAAAGAAGAGTATATATATTCTAACTTGTATTTATGCATATGATAAACATTCCAAACGAACAAGCATGTAAATAGGTAACCGTTTCCAAGTTGAATGACAAGCATAATAATCCAAGTCTATTCCTTTTTATCTTGACATCTTTTAGTTATTACTTGGTATCGTTTGATCGGGGCGAGCAAGAATATAAGATTTTAGATATAAAAATTTGGAAGAAGGGCCAACTGAATCGAATATAAGCCACTGATAAGTTTGTTGGAAGGAAGAAGGAAAGAGGTGCTTCAGGACTCCGCTTTCGCGTCGTCTATTGCTCGTTCATCTGCATTGCCACGAACAGCTGATCAATACCTCTTCCACTCTTTCTAATATAGGAATTGAAGTGCAGTTCAATGAACAAAAATAATAAAATCTATCAAAAATTTTCAAGAAAATGCAAACAAATCCGAAAACTAACTCAAGGCACGAAAGCAACAAGCGACAGCGAAAACTGAGGCAACAAAAGATGCAGCGGAGAGGTCCCTCCTGACTCTGCCGCTAAGTCGATCCTAGGGGCACGGTCCACTGAATATGAGAATCGATTCCGAAGAAGCAAATCCATAACGGGGATGAGTTCTTGATTCAATCTATCCCGATCGAACGATACCGTCTTGTATTTCTTAGCCGCTCCCCGAATAGGGGGAACGGGGCACCACAGTTAGTTATGAGATGAGTTAGTATATTATGTCAGTATATTTATGCACTAGTTAGTTTAGGTTAGTGTGAGTTAACGTTAATTCTAATTACCTTGAGTTATACCAAGGTTATACTAAGGTATAGGCTTTATCTATAGGTATTGGTATTGAATATCTAGAGGGTACTTAGAGTGTGATACCAAAGTTGACCTCAAAGTAATCATATAGAGTTAGTATTACCTATAGAGTGACTAGTATATATGGTATTATTGTGTATCTTGTGATACTATATAGCTATGATACTCTAGTATCCTAATATAGCTAGTATGACTTGTATCATATAGATATGAACCTAAGATCATAGCTATGGACTCATACAACCTAGAAATAGCTAGCTTGACCTAGTTTGACTATCTTGACTTAGAAATGGCCTAGAAAGTATATTTTGACTCATTTAGCACATATATTATTCTTTACACCTAATAACATGATATTTATATGTATAGGTCAGTGTGATACCAGTCCAGACACAGATTGGTATTGTCAGCTCAGGACCTCAGGCAAGTACATTCTCTGACAATTTTTTTGTTTATGATATCTTCTATGTTTCTTATATTTAGTGTAGATATCCTTGACTTCTTGACACGTGGTTACACGGATTGGTATTTCTCGGATCCCGTTATGAGATATTATTTTCGGTAGTTCCTAGTGTATCCTGTACATGTCCTGTTGCTCTTGTACTTGTATGGACACTGATTCTTGGGGAGACTTGCTACCTCCTTGGAGAATCCCGTGTCGTAACGTGCCATGGTTTGATCCACTATATCAGTCAAAAAATAGGGAATGTTAGTTAGAGATGTGATCAATACCCATTTCTATACAAGTTTCCTATTAGTGTTAATCATACACTTCACGTATGATTAACCAGGCCATGATTCATGTACAAGTTTTTAAGCCGGTCACATGCCGAAACTAGTACTCACTCACTTAGTTAGTTATATTCCAGACTCTTGTATATGATGCTAATTTCTCTTGTACTATTTACAGCTTTCCATATTCTGTATATTACCTGTTCATGCTCTATTTATCTTGTATATTCTCTCTATTTACTGTCACATAGTCTTTATCATTTATTTGGAACTGCTATTAGAAGTATGCTTCGCTCCAATCATGACTGGATATATTTTTCAGATGATTTAGATGACTGGTATTCCACATACTATGGACCTAAGGACGTAGTGGGTGTAGAGTTAGAGATGGTGGCTCAGGAGAAGCCGGTACCGGGAGATGATCAGCTAGTTGCAGATATTTAGACTCTTATACTAGTTATGTCGTAGTTTAGACATTTTGACATGTATTATATTTGAGACTTTTGTGTCAGCCTATTAGACTTGATTATGAGTTGTATTGTGATTTATTTTTTTCTTTTATTCCATATCGTGCTACATCTTTCCTAGTTTTATTGTGATTGAGTATTGATTATGATATTGTTCCTCCAGTTGGAGTTGAGATATCTTGACAGGTACATATATATTTTTGAGATATTTAGTTAGTATTGTTAACTTAGACATCGATCTACCGTCGATTTTGCAGCGTAGGCTGGACGTACCCACGTTCTTGTACCCTTACATTGGGTGCGGGTCATGACATATTGTGTGTGATGATAGATAGATATTTATGACCTAGACAACGTTCTACCATCGATGCTGCGACGTAGGCTGGACGTACCCACGTACTCGTACCCTTATTTCGGGTGCGGGTCGTGACAGATTGTCAATAACATCACTCTTCTCTAAAAATTAGAATATGGGAATACATGCGTGTCTAAGTGAATAATACTTGTAACTTGATAGATCTCAATAATTATAAGCGTGTTAGAGCATCCACAGTGGGTGAGGTTTCAAGTGCTACATTTTAACTTTAGTCAAATTTTGTAGCACTTGAAGTCTGCAATGAACACTTGTACATACTTGAAAATTGTTAGAAAGCTACATGACACTCCAGATTTAGAGTATGTCCAAGCTACATACTTGAAAATTGATGGGCTCACCAAAAGTAACCAAATAGAAAAGAAAAATAAAGAGAAAAAATATTACCAAATAGGAAAGAAAAAAAGAAAAAGAAGAAGAAGGGGAGATTCATTTGGAGTATTTATTTGGAGTGTACTATTGTGTGCCAATATCATGAAGACACTCCAAAAGTAATAATTTACACAATTTTTAATAATTTAAAGTATATGTTTGGAGTATCACCATTGTTGATACTATTAATACAATGCATGTATGATTTCTAGATAGATTTGTCGAATCCCAATGATCCATTCATTAATGTCTTTGAAGATTTTTAGGATTATCTCTGTTTGTTTATTTTTTTGAAATAAACAAATCCCAATGATCCTCGTTGAATATTTTTAGGATTATATTTGTTTTTTGTTTATTTTTATGAAATATCTGACGTACACGTTCGAAACTTTTACTACAAGTGCTGTATTGCACGTCCACTGTTTCTAATTCCTACCATTTATTAAATAGAAAGAATAATACGCTTCCATCTCGTTCGAACTAGGGTTAATGGGACGGGACAGATGTCTTTCACCTCAACCACTTGGACTAGAGGTGATCGGCTTAGTATTATCTTTGTTATATGATGAATGTTGAGAAAAAAATATTCATTTTGGATTTTATATTGTTGAGAATGTGGCCTGGATATGATCGATTGGTACATCTTCTATTATAATTTTATTTTTTGAGATATCCGACGATACGTATGAGACTTTATACACGCTGTGTTGTATGTCATTTGGGCTCACTGTCCCACATTTTTTTCGTGATTTGATTTCGAGATCATCCGCCTAGCCAGAAAAGTTATACCTTTTCTCACTGACCATAAGAGTCACTTGATTTTGGTTCTTCTATGATAACTTGCAAAGACTTAACTGTCAAATTTCATTTATATGCATTTGGTCTTGTTCAAACTCAATGTTTCCTTATTACTCTAATTTTTCATTATTGGTTGTTTTATGAGAAAAATAGCCAAGGCTAAGAGTCTTCAATGTGACTTTCATAGAAGATGGTGTATTTGACATAGAGATGTTGTTTGGATAAATTTCTCTCTTCATGTCCACTTTGTTGTGCATGATGTGGAGTAATTCACAAATAGGGTCATAAAAGGGGTACGGAAACAAATAACTGTTGTAGTGTTTTGAGTTATTTAGTTTTACGATCTCGCATAATATTTAAAATTTATGTTTAGGTCTATGTTGTTCAGAAGAGAATTTGGATATCGTCATGAATGCGGACTTGGAATGATCGTCCAAAATAAAAATATAAACAAATTTTTTGAATATTATAGCAGATTATAGAACTAAACGTAAACTTCGAATACTATGGAGAGCTAAACAAAATTTTACGTCCATTCCAAGTCAACAATCAGGACGAAATCCAAATCTTCTTCTCTACAATGTGAAAAAATAAAAGCAAATTATGAATATTATAAGATACCCTAAAACTAAATAGCCCTAGTATTGTTTTTCTTATAAAAAATTATAATAACTTTAGGATAACTAGTAATGTGCATGTGCATTGCACGCGTGTAAAAAATATTAAAAAATTTAAATATGGAATTATTATAAATATTATCATTCCTAAGAATCGAACTCAAACAACAAAGAAAAATACCTCATACCTTAACCACTTTGTTTAGTTGTAAATAAATAATATTAATTAGGTAGTTAAATAATTAAGTAATTTTTAAAAATATAGTTAGTGGAGTATTTACAAATGGTTTAGACGGTTCAATTTTGAGTCATTTTCAAGCCTCATTATAAGAGTAAATTTTTTTGGATTAATATTTCTTTTTCCTTTTTTTCGAATAAAAAACAAATGTGTGCATTAATCAAATATGACAAATAACGACTTGTGGTGTACTTAAATTAAGGACTTATTTGGTTCGCAGATTTGGAGTACGAAAGTGGCTAAAATTAGAAGTTTGAATTAATTTACGCGTTTGATTAAAGAATTTGCAGACAAGATTTACTGTTATTTGACTCGGAAATGAAATTTTTTTATTTCTCCTTCGTGCATTTGGTTGGATGACCGTTTCTTCTCTACTTTGACAAATATTTTTACTATTCATATCACTTTAATAGAAAGTTGTACTTTTTTAACTTTAACAACCATCCAAACATCAAGTTGTAAAATTTTTCACGTCTAACCTTCACTCATACAAAACACATAAAGGAAGTTTTTTTTTTTAACTTTATTTTACTTTCGTTTAATTTTGCCCTGTAATACGTACAAAAAATATTAATTTTTAAATTTTTTTTACTTGGTCGCAAATTAAAATAAAACGAAAAAAATTAAAATTTTGAACCATTCTCGAACAAACATTACCTCCCATGCACGTTAAGTGGGTCCCATGTTCCAGATAATAAAGTGCGTGGGCCCACTCAAAACATCTGCCAGCTGGCCATCCCGGATGTTTCTGAAACCTTAACAAACAAGTACAAATGATGCCCACGCTGCCAACGGTCCGTTGTCGTCACCGACGAGTGGAGAAGCAAATCCCATCGCAAACCATCTCTTCTTCCTCCACGTGTCCGTAATAAGTCGAACACGATGAGGTGGCAACCATATTTCTTTTCGTCCCTTCGCGAGCCGATCCGTAACATGGCTATTCCAAGCGAATCAACTGTTACTCCATCGACATCACTGCAGTGCCATCGAATTGATATTTCAAACTTCAGCTAGTGGGAGGCCGCCACGTAGTAGGAACAGTTTCTGAATGCGTTATAAAGTTCTTGCGGAGCAGCAGACCGTAGCTTATGAGTGGTGGGTGGAAGAAAGCCGTCACTCTACAGCTTTTTCAAAAGAAGAAGAAAGAAAGAAAATGGGAGAAAATACTCGATTATTCTGAGAAAAATCTAGAAAAGTGGGGTTCGACTCGTTCGTCTGCTGCGGAAAGAGCGATCGGTACTGATTTCTTTGATCAATTTTGATGATTTTTTTAAACTTTTTTTTTTTCTTTCCGATTTTGATGGATTTTGTTGTTGTTGGAATTTAGTAGCGAGAAAACGAAGAAGAATTCGGGTAGGTGGAGAATATTTTCTCTGAAGGAGTTGCATTCGATGACGAACAATTTCAACTACGACAACAAATTGGGGGAAGGAGGGTTCGACAGCGTCTACTGGGGCCAGCTATGGGATGGATCTCAGGTTTTTTGACCTAGTTTTAATGTTTGCTAAAGATTTTATTAGGAGTTGAATTAGATGGATACTTAGGGCCAATCCAAAAGCTTAAGCTGTTAGGTAGTATAACCTTTTTTTAATCGGAATTATGTCTAAAAGTTGCGAAAAAAGCCTAGCTTTCACACAAAAGACTTTGGCTTTCTAGGTTTTACGACAAGATGAGGGCCTTCCTTGGGCCTATGCCTATGTAAGATAGGGGGCCTCGTGGTATTGGAAAAATAATTTTTTTATAGGTTTTATAACGTTACCCTCTCTTGCTCATACCTACCTGTATTAATCATTTGGCATCGTATAGAGGCAGTTAGTGATGGAATCTATGTTGCACGGGCACCACAAAATGGTGCTCGTATTCGTATCTTGTCCATACTCATATCCGTGTCTGTATTTGTGTAATATAGGTGATTACATTATACATATTTTGAAATGTCCGTATCCCTTATCGTGTCCTTAATCATACGGACCATACCCATGTCCGTACTCGTTCAATATAGGATGTAACAAAGATCCAATGAAAATGTCGCAAAAGTTATAGGAAGCTGATACATTAAGTCACCCAGTATTCTAAAAAGGTCAAATTTTTAGTGTAAATAATTAATGAACATTTTCAAAAGTGTGTGTATGTGGAATATTTTGAATTTTTTTCAAAATTATGGTATAAAGTATGAACATTTTCAAATTAGGACAGTATAAATAAGGATTACAAAGAGGAATTGTTCATCATATACAACATGGGAAGAAAAAAAAAGGAACACAAAAGGACAATATATATATATATATATATATATATATATATATATATATATATATATTAGACTAGTAGTAGTAGTCTATTTTTTTTAACACATCAACCCTCTATATTGGGATGTACCCGAAGTATAGCCTAGGGCCCAAGTGAATCATTCCAAGATTTTGGTCTTTTCCAAGTTAGACTACGTACATGATGTTGGGCTGTAAGCCGATTATGAAACTTTGTAAACTCTTATGCAACGAGTATCTCAACAAACTTCTAACTTCGTCAACTCTTATGCCCTATCCCCTATCCACCTAGGCAATGTTTTGGCTAGATCCCTGTATAGAGGGTTGACATTTTAAGAATAACCTACTTTTAACATACAACTACCACTACCTGTATACTGTTTGCAAATTGTTTTATCATTTGTGCTCCTCTTTTAGTCCCACATTGCATAGGGCGAGCCATCCCTCTTATAATCCTTACTAGACATATAGTTGGCCTTATATCCCTAACGAATCACTCCAAGATTTGGGTTTTCCCAAGTCACCACTCCATACATGCATTATGTCGGGTTGATAGGTGGTCATAGAACTTTGATTCTTTTGTGGAGTTCGCTCGTGTTCCACAGCCGAACATGTTCTGGTGGTAGAAGAATGATTGGATGATGATTTCACATCCTTTAAAGGAGTAGCTTCTAAGCTTTTATCTATGTTGAATAAGTAGATGAACATCATTAGGGTTTGCACCCTTTTATGAGTTGTTTTTGTAAAAGGGTAGGTTGGGTTATTTATAAAAGGGTTCATTTCTAGATGTAATGCTGGACACCACACCTTTTAAGAAGCTTGAAATATGTTGTTTGTTGATATTGTCTTTTTCGATTGTGCATTTAGTTCTGCAATGCAAATAATTATAGTCAATAAACTTTTACTAGGTTATTTCATCTCTCTCTAAGAGTTTTCACTTTTCATATTCCATTGAACACTTTTTAGTTATGATCAATAGAGAATATTATTCTTTTTACCAAATATATGTGGATCAAATGTCAATATTCTAATCTAATATGAACATGAGGTCTTTCTCGATTAATCCCTTTCTTTGCTTGGTAATGCTTAGGAACCTACAATACGTGATCGTTAATGAATTAATATTGAATAATCAGCTTCCTCCATGTGAATCCATAGGAAGAAAAATAGCATAGGGCTTGTACAAAGTCACAACAGAAGTCTCCACCTAAGAAGGTCTAGGATTGTGATCACAAGTCCCTTGCAATTTCTAGCTGTAGTCAACAAAATTTTGTATTATACTAGATCTCCTGAAGAAGAATTAACTTTCATTCTGTGTCTAACTTTTATCAGATACTATTGCCAGATTAGACTTACTAGATTGTAATAAATGGTTGACATGGTTTTTCTATATAACAAGGAATCTCCAACCCTCTTTTATTAGGAAAAATATGATCTTACATACTATATTCTAAGTTCAGTATTTACCAACTCTATTTTTTTATTCCCTACAATCGTAGGCAAACCTTGAAGCTGATTCATGTAACATTGTTACAGAATTACATTGAATGTGTGTTTTCGATGCTTATAGTGAGAACTTGCCTTCAGGATGTAAGCCTAGATCTGAGGCAAAAAACGATTCCCTTTTGATAGATAATGCACAAATTTGGAGAGGAACAACCTTACCTCTTTTTTATTATTTCTCTTCACTTATTATAAAATACTTCTAATGGAGAAAGTACATGAGAAGGATAAAAAGATCTACAATAAGATGAGCTTAAACCATACATTGCATTTTGAGGTTGGGACCACAACAGAAGACCCTGTCATAGTTGTAATCCCCTTGCTTATCCTTGTTACCTACATAGCATTCTTCCTCTGTCCTTGATTAATCAACCTCTTATTTCGTTCTCCCTCCTCCTCTATTGATGGAAAACTTTGAAGGCCATGTATACATCTTTTGTAACTGTGGGAATAAGGCCCCAAGGTTTTAGTTTTAGGCTGGAGAGAATAAAATGTAAGAGATCCCTTAGACATCTTTTATAGGGCTTACCAAACCTAATTGGGTCCTTATAGGAATCTCAAGTCAATAGTTCTATAATCCACCTCAAACTTTGGTCATACATTGCAAGGTTCTTAATAACAGTTTTGGACCGTTCCTATGAGTATAGGTTTCGGGCGATTTTATTGGTTTTGAATCAGCTTGTTTCAATAATTTCGGCAGTTTTAAGTATTTTGGTTTAGGCCAATAGAAAGAAAATGTCTGTGGTATATATTTTACATTGTCTTTCTTAGTCTTCGTTTAATCACATCGAGCAATTTCTAGGATGGGAGGCCTAGTCTCTCCTATATATGTACTCTTTACTAAATAAGACGAGTCCATTATGTTGAACCAAATTGTCAACATGGTACTGGAGCATGGCTCTTTTTGAACCTTGCCACGTAGAAAGGAATCCCAATCTCCAACACAATATTGGAAAGTGCAGTCTGAATACAAATTTGTTTCTTTGCTGTATTGTACTTTTTGTTACTAGTTTATGGAGTCTCAAGTCTTGAGGAACAAATCGACATCCATGTCATTTCACTGGGCTTTTGTCCTGTATGTTGCATTGGACCAGAACAGGACAGGACACAACACAATACAATACATACATGACGACATGGACACCACATGTTTTGATGTGTCCTAGTGTGTTTTGAAATACTTGTGTCGCATCCAATACGTGACCAACACGATATGACAAGCATACGACACCGATTATTTGGAGTGTCCATACTTCCTACTTGTCCTAGTTTGTCCTTAACTTTTTGATGTTTGTGTTCTCTTCTTAGTGTAGACGTTCACTTCACTCGTGAAACATTTTTGATAGTTCCTACCTCCCAAAGTTACTACTAGTAGCTAGTAGGATCCAAAAATCATTCACTTATCAAAACTTTGTTATCTTGTGAATGCAAAAAGTTACAAGTCAATGTTTTTGTTTGGCTGATCTGTGCTTATAGCATAATTAGGATTGGTGACAAATTTACTTTGAGACTTTTTTGAAGAATTAGAAGAAAATATTTGTTTGACCAGAACATTGTTTATGGTGAAGTTTTAGCAACGATTTTACAGCAACAACAAAGCCTTTTCCCCATTTTTTTGGGTTGGCTGTTTGAATCTTTTTCTTCCATTTAACTATGTTAAGTGCCTTTTAGTAGCGATTTTAGCATCAAATTAACAGTGCTAGAGTTTTTCTAAAAAAATTACTTCCAATTTCTTAAGATATAATTCAAAATGACGGAGATAAAAGCGGCCGACTCCAGTAAGACCTAAGAAAAGTTCCACCAATAGAAATTTACCTCACAGAAAGCAAATTTTAAATACTATCTGAATGTATGGAAATTTTTCTTATAATTTCTTTATAATAAGGTTTATTGTATTTGTATGTACTGTGAAAGTAGAAAATGATAGCCAGTGAACATGAGCTGTCACTCTAGTACAGATGGACTATAAACTGCATGACTGGTCTATACAATACAACACATAGGGCTATTTGATTTTATCCCCCTGTTAGATTAGGTATATTGATATTACCCTCATGTTAGATCAAAAGTTGAGTTTACCCTCCTGAAAGTGTCGTTAAAAGTTTTGAAAGTGTCGTAAATAAGTTTTTAACGACACTTTCATGGAGGTAAACTCAACTTTTGATCTAACAAGGGGGTAATATCAATATACCTAATCTAAGAGGGGGGTAAAACCAAATAGCCCATAACACATATTTACATCTTACGAGGATTTACTTCATTTTACTCGGTGTATTTATATATTTATGAACAAAACCTAGAAGATTTAGAGGTTCCTATTGATTCATCAACAACATGCGAGAAAAATTGGAAACCCTTTTTTTATAGTAGTAATAATTGACATGAAAATAGTTGGATCGGGATTTATGAGTATCAAAATCTTTACTTAGTAGCATGTGTTTTATCCTGTACATCTTGATAATCATGACAAGAAGTTAAATATTCTATTATATATTTTGCATGATACTAGAAAGCACAATGACCTATTAGTTTTACAAAAAAATTTCTATAGAGAATTTAATTATTATTAAATTATCGGGAGAGAACTAAGTTTTCCAAAATTATTTTTACGGAACAGAAATGCCCTTTAACAAGGACGTTTTTGTTCAAATAAATATAAAATATATACTCAGTTGAAAATGCCCTTGTTAAGGGCGTATTCGTCTAATTATTTATATTTGAAAAAATATAACTGAGAGACGGGAAAAAATGAAAAACAATAAAATAAAAAAACGAAAATGCCCCTACTAGGGGCATTTTCAGATATATATATATATTTTTTCTTTTCTTTTTGCATTTTCCATCTTATTCTTTTCCGCTTTAATAAAGCGGTCTGCGGTTTCGGACATCTCGGGGGAGGGGTCATTGACATCTTGGGAACTGTGCATTAAAGCGGTCTGCGGTTTAGGGCATCTCTGGGAGGGGTCGCTGACATCTCGGTGGCTGTGCGGTCTCGTGAGGAAAAACTTTTTGACCGGAGGTGGGAGGTGGAAAATTGGAAGAGGAGAGAAGAGAAAGAGAAAGAGAAAGATGAGAACAAGAAGAAGAAGAAGAAGAAGGAGATTAGAAGGAGGAGGAGATTAAAAGAAGGAGGAGCAGACGAAGAGGAGGAGGAGAGAGAGAGAGAGAGAGAGAGAGAGAGAGAGAGAGGTAATAACAATTATGTAAGAAAGTATATATTAATTTTGTGTACATTTAAATTATAATCATTTTGTGTGCATTTAATAACTAGCAAAATTAATTTTGTGTACATTTAATAACAAGCAAAATTAAATTTATAATTTTGTGTACATTTAATAAAAAGCAAAATTAATTTATAATCATAATGTTATTTAATCTCCTCCTCCTTCAACACAGTAAACCATTTTGAGGTAAAAAAAAGTCATTTATTGCTTAATACAATATGTTGAATGGATATTCTACGTGATAATCGATTTATTATTATTTGAACAACAATAAATTGGTTGAATGGATGCCAGGTAGTGTTCCAACTGAGATATTGACCACGTCACGTCAGGAGAGTCTCCATAGGTATTATATCATATACAGTGGAGACTTTATGTTACATCCAGCTGATCGTGTTCTGCGACAGTTCAGGATGAAGCAGATGATACCCGATGAGCCTTTATCTTCTAGTCATACTAGAGCCAATCATCTGTACAACTCTGATCTGTGGTTCTTGGCTGAAATTCCATATTTAAAACACATAGCGTGGAACATATATCTCAAATGATAACAGACAGAAATAATTGTAAGTCAGTTAAGTTATTAAATATTTAATTTGTAGTTTAGTATGTTTTCAGATTTTGAAATAAAGGGTTCCAACTTGTTTGATTTTGTAGTGACGGGTTCCAACGAATATAGGTCATGGTACGATTCATCGCATATTCAAAATAGAGTATACTTACTTCAAGAGCCTCGATATCAACCTCGGGCTATAGACGATGCAAGCTTGCGAGAATTGAATAATCGTGTACTAGGAATGGTATGTTATCTTGATTATTATTATCCTAAAAGTTTACTTGCATGTACTTTGTACTTAGTAGGTTTCTAATTTTAGATACCCGCAATGGCTCAAGCATCATGTGACCCTGCTATACATCCACTAGCTATTTTACACGCTACAGTAGCATATCTGGGGGCACCTATGGAACCGCCATTGATTCCATTATATATCAACGAAGATAATCCTAAGGGCATAATTAGTCAGAGACAAGCACGTCCTCGTAGGCAGCCAACACCTCTGATAGATCGACATGCTGGCGAGGGTACTTCACAGACTCAGTGGGATTTTGTGCATACTCAGCTAGAGATCGGAGAGGGATGGTATCAGTGGGGTACTTCACAAACTCAGCGGGAGCCGGGCGAGTCTGGCTCTCAGTGGGATTATGTGCAGACGCAGCGAGAGACCGGAGAGGGATGGTCTCAGTAGGGTACTTCGCAGACTCATGGAGAGCCGGGCAAGTCTGGAGCACAGTGGGAATATATACAGTCTCAGTGGGGTACTTCGCAGACTCAGGGAGAGCAGGGCAAGTCTGGAGCACAGTGGGATTATATGCAGTCTCAGTGGGGTACCTTGCAGACTCAGGGAGAGCCGGGCAAGACTGGCGAGGGATGCTCCCAGTGGGGTACTTTACAAGCTCCCACTAGCGAGGACTCTCAGTAGGATTATTATTCCACTGAGAATACAACACGAAAGAGATCACGACTAGGTCTTAGGCCCGTTGATCTTCCGAATTATAGGAGCCTTGACAGGGGAGAGTGAGACATGTATCATTATATGTATCTTTGTTATGTAGAAGTAATGTAGGACATTTTTATTACGTAGGAGTAATGTACAAAGACTACAAATTTAAGTGCAATTATAATTTTATTCCATCGGTTGATTTGTACATTAGATCTCTTGTCGATGAATTCTTCGTTATGATGCGGTTCTTCTTTGGCCTGCCAGCTTTGCGCCTTACATTGAGTACTCCAATTTAGCCTCTAACCAATTCACTTTCAGGATTGTAAGGGTCTGAAATTGGTTCCATCTGAGGCGCATATATTTTTTTCAGTGCTTCAGTAGAAAATTCAGCTGGATACAAACTTTCAATTGTAACATTAGAATTAGAAGTCTCACAAGCAAAACAAGCATGTATACATCGCAGTAAAGTATGTTGCCACCTACAGCATGTACAATATTTGCGATCTAAATGAACCACGTATGTTCTACTTTTTTTATGATCTCTTATTTCAAACGCATCTTTACTAACATGCAATATTTGAAATTGGTGTGACTCTTTTGATTAGAGCCATAGTTTGTAGCATTCTTGGACAATATCGTGTTGACAAATTTTTAGCATATTGTCAATTTTTGTCATGAAGTGTGATAATTTTGGCTCTAATACAATCAATAAGTGTCCTTATTGGTTTATCACGTAAAGTTTTAATCCAATTATTAAAACTTTTAGCAATATTTGAAGTGCTAATATCTAATCTTGGACACGGCGCATAAGCTGTTATCCAGTGTTCAAATCTACGATTTTTATCATTTCTACCAGCAATCCAATTGAAAACATTAATATCCGCTGATTTAATTTTTTCAAACAAATCATTCGCGTCCACCTCATTATAAGATCTAGTAAGCTGATCTAACCATTTTTGATATTAGGGGGGTGCCAGATGCTTGCTTTTTCATATTTTGTTTGAAATATTGAATACAAAAAAATGTGGAGTCTGAAAAGGTGTCATGCATTCCACGAATTAATCCTTTCTGCTTATCTGATATAAATAAAATTCTATTCCATTGATCAAAACAACTTTCAAAAGACATTTTAAAACAATTTAAAAACCATGTCCATGAATCAAAACGTTCACTTTCAGCAATAACATAAGCAATTGGATATAATTGATAGTTAGGATCGTGAGCACAAACAACAAATAAATTACCCTGATATCTAGATATAGAAAAAGTAGCATCAATACTAATTACTCGTAAACAACAACTCAAAAAACCATCCATACATGCCTTAAAACAAATAAATATTCTTTGAAATATATTATTTTCTACCATTTTTAAGAAATATTTGCTCCCATGATTTGTTTCGATAATTGTATAAGCATATTTTTCAAGATTATCATATGAGTCAATATAAGTACCAAATATTTCAGATAATGCAATTTCTCGTGCTTTCCATGCTTTAGAATATGTAATGCGTACTTGATGATCTCTATATATATCATTTACAATGTGTGTTGGACTATAAGAGTTATTATCTCTAATTCTTGCAAATATCTGATTTTTAACTCATGCGGTTGTAGCTAATGGATGATTTCCTGTGACTCCACCTAAACATGAATGCCGACTTTATAATGTAGAAATAGTAAATGACTCACATTTACCAACAACTACAACGTATACTCTCCAACCACAATTTGGAGAGTCACAAGTATACACAATTCTTTTGGCATTGTTTGCATTACTTGAGTAAGTAAATTTATGTTTAATTGCAATATCACTTATAAAATTTCTAAATTCAAATCGAGAATCAAAAGTTCTTCGAAGAAATAATCCAGGAATGTTATTAACATCTAAACTAGTATTGTCATTGTCATATAAATAATAATCTAAATCTTCAATTAAATTATTACTATTTTTATCATCATTGTTTTCTTCTATTTGGTTCGAAGAACTACCACCAATATGATCGACTATTGGATTATAAAATGGTTCATTACTTGAAATAATATTGGTATCATAATTGGTTACTGATGGAGTAATATAAATTTTTATACACGATGAACCAAAACTACTTTGAACAACATAATTTCATGCATTTTCAGTATTTATTTCAAAACATATATCCGAAAAAATCCAGTTTATTATAAATTCATATTTAATAAAATAATTTTGGACAATAAGATTACGTAAATTTTCTAATGTAATATTTTGATACGCTAAAAAAAATTCAGTTCTACCTCCTTCATAAGATAAATGATTTAGTGTACCTCCGTGACAACATATTATATTTATGATTTGATCCATAAGTAATAAAAATAATGAAAAGAAAAGAACTTGTAAAGAGATGTTGAAGTTTATGGAAGCTGCTGTTGTAGTCGAAGAAAAATTTAATCCACAAGTGCTGTCGAAGAATCCAAAGGAAGAGAAAACCTCTGAGTCTGTTGATAGAGAAAGAGAAGAAAAAATTGTTATGGAAAGAGAATGTAAAAATATGATGGATTTATATAAAAAAAAAATAACCGTTACAATATAGACGTTATGCATTCTTTATAAAATAACTGTTAATTTAAAAAAAAATATTCTTCTTGTTTCAATAATCCGACAAATCCTTCAACTCCGACAGTGTTCATTTTTCAGTCAAAAGCTTGACATGCCCTGTCAGCCATCCCTTGTCAGAAAAAAAATAAAAATAAAAACATGAAAATGCCCCTACTAGGGACGTTTTCAGATTATATATATATATATATATATATATATATATATATATATATATATATATATATATATATATATATATATATATATATATTTCTTACTTTTTTTTTATCCGTCGCTTAAAAAAAATAATAATCGAAAACGCCCCTAGTAGGGGCGTTTTTGTTTTTGTTTTTTCATCTTTCAGTTATATTTTTCAAACATGAAAAATAGACGAAAAATAGACAAATACGCCCTAAACCCTAAACAAGGGTGTTTTCAATTGTGTTTATATTTTATATTTATTTGAACGAAAACGTCATTGTTAAGGACGTTTCTGTTCCGTAAAAATAATTTTGCTCTTCCGATAATTTAATAATAATTAAATTCTCTGTGGAAAATTTCCACTTAAAGTCTTTAAAGTCGCGTGTGTGTGTGTGTATATATATATATATATATATATATATATATATATATATATATATATATATATATATATATATATATATATCGGGATCATGTGATACGTACAATTTGACATCTAAAATAAAACACAATCTCAACTGTACGTCATTTGAAATGAATAGTTCAGATTTGATAAAGTAATTTGTATTAATTAGAATGTATGTCACATTGAATATCCTACTAATTAATACAACATACTATTAATTAGTATGCATGTCAAATTTGACATCCATGCATGTAAATTTGCTATGCATTTAAATCTGAACAATTTATTTCAAATGACGTACGACTGAAATTGTATATTTTTTTAGATGTCAAATTGTATGCGTCACCTGATTCCGGTCCTCTCTCTCTCTCTCTCTCTCTATCTATATATATATATATATATATATATATATATATATATATATATATATATATATATATATATATATATATACTTTTGAGTCTTTGACATTGTGAGGGCACACCTTGAGAACCATATTACTTTTGAGACTTTGACATTGTGAGGTTCAAAAGTATATACTTTATAAGGATATTGATGCAAGCAAATCTTAACTTAGTAGCAGCCCTCTGGGATATCAACATTAAGGTGGATTTGTGTACATTCAGTAGCATTGTGAAATATCAACATTAAGGTGGATTTGTGTGCAAAATAGAAAGAACTAGTTTAAATAAGTCCCTATAATTCTGTTGCAGTTATGATAAGCCAAGGATTCTAATTAGGTTCATCTTTGTGGTCTTGAAGACGTGGTCTGCTCGGTTTTCACTCAACCAATACTACATTAACATGTAATTTATTGCTATAGTTTTTCTCAGTTTTCACTTACTGGCCTTGTTTTAGTTTTCCTCAGTACAGTTTTCACTCTCCCGTTACTGTAGTCTTTTCATTCGTTGTGTTAGTTTTCAATGTAAGTCTTTAATACCATTACTTCAAGGAGTTAAGTGCCGAAATGGTACATCAAGAATGTAGTGTTTATCATTTTGGTGATCGTACTTTTTTTTAAGCTGAAATGGTGCATAGTTTTGTATTTTGGCTCAATTCGTACCCGAAGTAAATTTCGTTGGTATTTTTGGATTAAAATCGAAAAAAATAGACATACGATGGTCACGTGACCTATTTTTAGTGGTTCTTTTGTCAAGTTTTTTATTTTGGAGTATCATTTTCAGTAGAGTATTAGTGTTCGAAGACCTTCTTGACTATTAACTCCAAAATACTCTCTTCATCCCATTACTCTACATTTATATTACAAATTGGGTGCAATTATTATTATTATTTTTTTAATTTTTGAAATATCCGAATCATAGTTTACAGTATCGGCGGATACCAATCTGATACGGCCGATACCGATACGGTTTGACATGTTCCTATTCGATACCGATCGATACTTGATACTGACTGATACCGACATTGGGAATCTCTTTTTCGGCCAGTTCGGCAAAGAAAATTGAACGAAAAGACCGATCAACAATGGTGCAAAAGCATAGTAAAGATGTAAAAACATGTAAAAGACGAAAACTTATCTATCGCATGCAAACCATTCGATAAAGATGGCTACTATTTCTTTCAATTTCAAAACTTCTAAGAAACAACACCGAAAATACTTCAAATAATGCATAAATGTATACAATATATTTTCTAAAAATGTTAATAATTTGTTAATAATTATTTGCTTTCCGATACCAAAAAAATCCGATACTCCGATCCGAAACCGGCAGTACTGCCGATACCGTCGATCCCGATACTCGTAGGAATAGTCCGATACCGATACTGTAAACCTTGACCCGAATATGCTTCAGTATAAAACACTATATAAAATTGATCATTCCTAGAATTTTCTTCTGGTCAGCATGGCAGTGCTGAAAGTGCATTTGTCACTCTGAATCTGATGTTTTATAATATTTGACAGTCAGAGTAGGGTCTCCGAAACTCTAGGCTGATAAATTGACACAAATTGGAGACTCCACATCAAGAAATACCTTTTTTGTGTGTTTTTGTTTTGAGAAGATCCAGAAATATAAAATTATGCCAGTATGGTGTCATCTTTTGTAACTCGTCTCCAATGCTGGGTCTTACTTAACTAAACTTTCTGCTCTTTATTGATGATTATTCGAGAAATATGATAAAACTTTATGCTCTTTATTGTTGTTGTTGTTGTTGGTTCAAAACATAGATTTGAATTTTGGGAGTGTTGGCATTGGGGTTCAGTTTCAAGTTTTTTTCCTGCCTACCTGAAACCCCCAATGCCAACACTTCCAAAATCCAAATCTATGTTTTTTTCTACCACATTACCTACACTGCTGGGATTCATTTTCAAGTATTGAAGTTATGGGGTTTGGTTTTAGGTGCTCTGGAGGTGAATCTTTCTTTCTTTCTTTTGGTTTGGTGTTGTGAAGTTGTTGTAAATTGTACCGAGGATGTTCATGAGTGGGTTTGAAACTTTGAATCTTAATTGCAATATAAATTAATCTTAAAAAAAAAAAAAAAAATTCAAAGTTGGTACTTGGTACAAGTAAATTGCAAAATAGGGACTGAACTACATCAGTTTTTCATATATATATATATATATATATATATATATATATATATATATATAAACGAGATATGAGTTATAATGGTGACACCAATAGGAATAGAGTGTACTAATGCACAAGTGATGTATATATACATCGCATGTATACATATGGATATTCACCATTAGGAATAGAGTGTACTAATGCACAAGTGATGTATATATACATCGCATGTATACATATGGATATATGACTCATGTAGAAATATGAATAATATAGCTCATATCTCGTTTATCATATATATATATATATATATATATATATATATATATAAGATGCACATGCGCCAAAATATTTTTAATATAAAATTATCATAAATACTATCATTCCTAGGGATCTAACCTTCCATCTTAAACACTTGAGTTAGAATTGTTTAGTTATAAATAAATAATATTAGGTAGTTAAATAATAGTTATGTTTTAAAAAAATGGTTAGTGAAGTATTGACATTCGACTTAGACGGCTCAATTTTAAGCGTTTTCAAGTCTCATTATAAGATTATATAATACACATGCATGTACCAAACAAAGTAATGCACGTACCAAACAAAATATATGATATTTTTGAAAAATTAAATAAAAATATTAAAATTATGATAAAATATTTTAAATGTGAGTTGAATATAGTTTAATTATGATTTGTTATAGATATATATTTAGAATTTTGGATATGTGCTTAGATATATATCATATAATATGTTTAGGTAGTTAGAAAAATTTTAGAATTGTTTTTCTTTTCCTAACAACTTGAGAAGATATATACACGATAAGCGGTAGGTAAAAAGATTATTATTATTATTATTAATTAATAGATAATATATATACGATTTAGATGACTTATAAGCCAATTCACTTATATGTGATATGTTGTCATAAACACCATTACTAGATAAACACAAAAGACAGAGATAGTTATTGGTAAATCCCGTCAAAATTTATAAAAATCCTCAATTCAAACTTTGACCATCACACATTTGTTCTTATATGCACGCTACAAAGAGATCATCCATACATATACAGAAAAAAATTCCTTATGTTAAAGAGGGAAATGGTTCATCTGATCCAAAACTTTGTCCTAAGATTCCTGTTGATGGAAAATATCATCACATGCGTTAGGAGACGTCCGGGATAAAAACCAACTTGCATCACTCTGCGTTTCTTAAACTACTTTTTTTTTTTTTTTCTTAAGAAAAATTCAAATCAAGGCGCTTGGACTCCTCCTCCAACTTCCATCACTCTCAATGTGTGTAATGGGCCGGGTTGGGCCGGACCGGAGCCGTGCCGACCGGGTTGACTGATTTTGGCCGGGTCAGACTTAACCTGGTAGAGAAAGCGGACCGGACTGGTCATGGAAGCCCAATTCGGACCCATGATTCGGTCCGAGGCGGGCCGGGCCGAACATGATTGGGTCCAGGCCGATTCATGGTTGGGTCCGGACCGGCCTGTATATATTCAAAAAAAAAAAATCACAAATTTGAGAACAAAAAAATTGGAAAAAATTATTAATGTCATTTCAATTTAAATATGCTATAACATTTATTTATAACAAATCCAAAAATTTAAACTAGGCTATTTATAGGATTTTTTTTTTTGGGTGCGAAATTACTCCAAATACCCAAAAAAATTAATTAATTTTTTGGGTTAGACTTGGGCTAGATCAGGCTTCGACCGGGTCGGTGAACCGGATCGGTCAGGGTCGGATCGACCGGGTTACTGGATTTTAATAGCTTCGGACCGGTTTTCGAACTAGGTTGGACCGGACTTTCGGGCCGAAAACTCAGATCCAGTCCGAGGGGCACGGAGAGGAGGTGGTGGGGTGGGGGGGGAGGGAGCGGGTGGTGGCGTGGATGGGAGAGTGGGGGTGGTCGACACGGGGAGTAGGAATGGGGACGCGAGTGGGAGAGAGGAGAATATTTTGGTATTTCAATTTCTTTTAACAGTCACTAATGTCCATTTCTAACGAAGAGTTGACGGAAGGGATAAATTTGATCAAATTAGCAATTACAGAAAAATTTTATTACTATATTTATTTAGTGAGTATTATTTTGCTAACGAGACAAATCTAAGAATATATTTTTTATACTTTATCAATTTCTAAATGTGTGCACAAGAGTTCAAAAGAAAAGGCAACATTTTTTTTAAACTAAACTAAGGACGAGTATAATGCGTATTTCAATACTTAAATAGTAAACATGTCCTAAATTTATTTAGACGTCATGATCCGCTATATGTTTAATACAAATTTTTAGAATAAATAGTTTGACGTACGTTATAATTTTAAATCATCGAACTTGAGTGGCCCTTGTGGTTATCGAGAAAAGATATAAGATCTCTGCTGGGTGACAGAAGGTCAATGGATCGAGCCAGAGGGCGTATTATTTCTTTTATTTATAAATTGTGGGAGTTGAGAGACAGTGGGTCTAAAGACATACAATACAGTGTGCACAAAAGTTCCGAATGTTACGTCGGGTCCAGTACGTTATGTCCGAAAAGTAAAAAAAAATGTTATAATTTTGAGTATATTGGACTGTAGACGTACAAATACAAATTCAACCCACGCCAATCCAAGATTTTTTTTTTCGGTTTGGTTGGATTCTTTCTCGGTTGCAGATATCTACTAAACTCTTGACAGAACACGTCCATAATATTCGAGAATTCTTGTGTATTATATATCCACATGATTTACTTGTGTGACAATACATAATTTCAAAATCCCGGAGATCATATATAGTACCCATTCAAACATAAAAATTAGCATATATCCTAATTTATTTTCTAAAAACTAGCAAATATTTTCATTTTTTGTATGAACAATTAAAAATTTAGGTTAAAATGCAACATGATATGCCCTCAACTATTTCAGTTTTTTAACTTAATACCCTAAACTTTTATATGTATCAACTTAATATCCTAAAAACAAAAATGCCTCTCTCTCTCTCTCTCTCAAAAATCCTGCAACCTCTTCCCACCCCGTCCCGCCCCCACCCCCACCTCTCTCTCCGACGCCGGCGGACACGCACGACGACGACAACGGCGACAACAACAACAACAGCGATGGCAACGGTTGTAGCGGTGGCAGCATCAGTGGAGGAGGAGAGAAGCACGAATGGGGCCAACCAGTGGGAGGAGTGGGGGTGAGCGACGGGAGGTGGGGGTGGGGTGGAGGGCTGCTGTGGAGTTGCTGCCGATATAAGAGAGGGGGGGGGGGGGGGGGGCTGCCAGAGAGAGAGAGAGAGAGAGAGAGGGGGGGGGGGGGGGGGGCAAGGGTAGTTTAGACATATTTTTTTGTTTTTAGGTATCAAGTTAATGCATATGAAAGTTTAGGATATTAAGTTCAAAAACTGAAATAATTGAGGGTATCAACTTGCAATTCAGTCAAAAAATTAAGATATATCTCCACTATTTCAACCAATATTTTGGCTGTGTTACAAAGAATGAAGGCATTTCTTAGTTTTTTTTTAAATAGTGAGGGTATATGGTAGTTTCTATATTTTGAACGAGAATATTTGCTAAAATATCCCCATATAGGCTCTACTAAAATATACTATTTTAGCGACGAAATCATCTGTGGCTAAAATAAAATTTTCCGTCGCTATTTAATCGACGAATTAGCGACGAAAATATTCCGTCAGAATAACTAACATCGCTACGAAAATTCCGTCGCTAGTCCGTCGCTCAATCGACGGATTAGCGACGGACTAGGCGACATAAAACCAGCGGCGGATCAGCAACGTACTAATCATGTCACTAAACTTTTTGACTACTTACCGACGGATTAGCGACGGATTATGTGAGCCTAAATTTGCCAACATTTTTAAAAGATTTTGCACATTCAGGGCTCACAGTTTTCGTCGCTAATCCGTCACTCTCTGTGACAGATTAGCGACGTATTGTAGCGACGGATTCTGATACATATTTGGCACATTTGTTTGTATCAGACATTTAGCAACAAAAATTTTCGTCGATGGGTAGTCGCTGTCGTGAGATTTTTCGTCGAAAATCCGTCGCTGACCTGAGAATTTCTAGATTTTTCGTCGCTATTATGTCGTCCATCCATCGCTAAAGGTAATTTTCCCAGAAATCAATTTCTACTGAGCATATACCTGTTATACATTCACCAATTTTCACACAAGCAAATTTTATACAAACTAATAAAACCCACACAAACATGTACAAATGTTATATATATATCAAAATAATAAAGTAAAGTAATCCAAACATATACAAATAACTGTTATACAATCCCACAAAGTCAAATAAATACAATCAAGTCAAAAAATACAACCAACTAAAAAAATCCTACAAACTAAAAAAATTAATCAAGTCGACGGTGGAGGCGAAGACATCAGCGGCTGTCTGCTAGCCATGTACTGTTCCACAACCATAGCGATGATATGCTGTATATCATCAGGAGCAACGGCAGACGGAGCAGTGGCAAAAGCCGTCGAAAGAGCTGGAGGACCCATCGATGCCGTCGGAGGAGCTGGAGCCATCGGAGTAGCTGGAGGACCCAACGTAGTAACCGTCGTAGTAGCCGTTGTAGTGCCCTGCTCCGCGTAGGCACTATGTAAAAGAGATATCGCTTTGCTGGCTCAAGCGGAAGCCTTCTCGAAGTGTTCTCTGATCGAAACACAAGATGATTGATCTAAGTGAGTGGGCATAACTTCATTCTCTGATTCTTGCAAGCCTTAATAATGAATATAAATTTTCTACTGCTTGTTCCAAGAAGATAATTTCATAAGAAGAATGATAGAGCCTGACTCTGCATGCTTAATAAGAGAACTCGTATTGCTTGTCATTGAAACAAATCTGCTTATCTAATTAAAGAACTTGAATGCTTGTCTAAAAGAGATAGAACCATTGTCATACTAAGAAAAGATAGAAATGTTGCATGCTTAGTTATGTGGACATCGCTTTCGAACGAACCGCTGTCATGCTAATAAACAAGAGTAAAAGAATGTTCATATGTTTCCATCGCATGCTAAACTAGAGTAGGACTACATGCTTGTCTAAGAGAGATAGATGAATGACTACTATGCTTGCTTAAATAATATATTGCTTGTCTGTTCGCTATCACACTAAAGAGATAGAATTGTATGCTAGATTTATAGAACTTCTCTTGCCTGTTACTTATTAAAAGAGCTAGATTTCTTGAACATGTTTCAATGATCGCTTTATAAAGAGATAAAACTATATGAATAGCTTGAACATGTGCATCTAGAATAATAGTCCGCCTTGAGGCTTGAAGTCCTTGAGCGAATTATAATCTCGTCCAAGCGCCGCTTGTAACACATCTTGATTATTAATAAAGAGCCTGTTTCCTTATGCCATTATTTTCTTTATTTTTCTGCAATATTGTGCCGCTGCTCTTGTCTTGAATAGCTTACTTGCCCTTGTTCAAGCTTTGGCCTTGTGCAAGAGTAGCTTAGGCTTACACGGTATCACACCCAAATGAGGACGAACACCCCCTTGCGGGATCGGGGCATGACAGCCGTCGGAGGAGCAGGTGCTGCAGCATCACGAGTGTCTATCAACTGTCGGACTAGCCCATATAGCTCATGCATAGTCGTCGTGAGCTACTCCAGAGACATCACACCAGAAGAAATACCGGAGCCGGGTACTTATGGAGCTGGAGTAGCCGTCGGAGGAGCTCTGGAAAGAACAGACGGCATCGATGCCAACGATCTGGTACCGTACATGCTGTCGTATTTTCCTCTCCCGACAGCTTGTACCCACCGATTGTTATCTTAGTCGGTGTACTTCTTTCAACGCCCCCCTCTAACGTCTCATACGTCTCCTATATTTATTTATATAAATATGTTTAGAGTTAAAGATTTTAGAATTATATGTGCTATATTTAATTTTGGTTAGAGTATCATATTAGATACTAGATATCATAGTATATGTATATAATTTGAGTTATATTTGCTATATTTGATTTTTATGATATCTTAAAATATGATATTAACCAAGGTTCAAAGAATCGGAATCGGTATCGGACCATTCCTATAAGGTTTGAAATAAATTGAATAAAATTATAATTTTAAGTATTTACAGTGTCATTTCTTAAAATAAGATATTAACAAAGGTGCATAATTTTAAGTATTTACAATGTTGTTTCTTAGTATTTCTGAAATTGAATGACTTATAGTTGACCTAGTTTGACTGTTTTGACCTAGAAACCTAGAATCTAATTAAATTATAAAAATAATATAATTAAATTGATAAAATTTTATAAAGACAACTTACATATGCTTTGGCAGCCCGCTCATCTACGAGCTTCCCATCTTTATTTCTTTTGTGGGTCCGTTGGAAGACTGCTGCGAAATCGACGGTCTTGGGGTCTTCCCCGGCTCTGGCGGCTTCGTCGCACTTGTAAAAATTAAGCAATTAATAAATAAACAAAAAAATTAGAATTGCAAAAAACTGATCTAGCAAATTTTTTTAATACTAACCATCCGTCGAAAATGCTCGACGGTCGGAATGGATCCACCAGTATGGAGACCACCCTTAGCAGGCGCAGCCTTCGCCTTCTCGCACTTGGCCTTGTAGGCCGAGATGTCCATCTTCTTCTTCATCTCCTTCCAGTACTCCGCCTTCAGCCACTCCTTGCGGTGATCCGGTCCAAGTGACGCTAGCGCTTTCTGGTTATTTATCATATCTCTCATCCTCTTCCTGGCGACGATCTTGTAGCACTTTCGGATATCACTATCTCTATGATCCGGCCACCAGTACAACCTCTGCAAATTAGAAAAATATTTTTTATCATTGTAATAAAAAATATTATATATTATTATAAATAAAATTCATATACATACCCCGAGCTTCTCCAGCCAAGTGAATCGTCGATCGAGCGGGATGTCACTAAAGTTGTTATAAGGGCCATCAAAGTAGCCCCGCATGATCTCCCCCAGATCATTTCCAGCCTTGATCGGGAAGAATATGAAATAAGTAGACAATATACAATTAAAATTAAAAATACAAAATAAATGTGTGAATTGACAAATAAATGCTTACGTCGCTCCATCGGTCCATAGCTCGGGACGACAGATATTGGCTGGCCGCTCTGGTAGGATAGGGGGTCTGCAAATACTGGATGGTGGACATATACTCCGTTGTCCACAAGAAGGCCTGGAAATAGATTTTCTCATGTGGGAGCAACTGGTGGAGTAGCCGGTGTAGTAGTGCCGGTAGTGGCTGGAGTAGAAGAAGGGGTAGCAATTGATGGCAATCCGAAAGATGGGGTATCTCCTTCTACTGAAGAACGAGTATATGGCGGGGATAAACCATCCGCCGCATCTACGAACTCATCCCCAGGTCGTGTGTAAGAATATGGGGTAGCAGGCATAGTGGATGGAGGATGCTAAGAAGCTGATCCTCTTTGAACTTGTCGTCGTCCTCATCCTCGTCCCACCATACTATAGGTAAATCTGCAGCAAATAAAAAAATGGTGTCATCAAACAGATAACCATAAAGTAATGGTGTGGTGAAATAAGTAAATACTAGTGTGATGATGAAATAAATAATAACCGTGTCATAGAATAATTAAATAAATATCTAAGCTAATGCATATGTATGTACGTACTAATCTTGTTCATCTTCTGAATCGTCATCGTCTTTTAAATCATTATTATCTTCATCTTCTACTTCTTCTTTTTCATTTTCACTTCCACAATCACTGTCACTATCACTATTCACCTTCATCTTCCAATTCTTGTTCATCGCTCGATACCTGCATATCAGAGTTCTCCTCTATATGAGATAAATCTTCTATCTCAATCTCTTCATCAACTCTATTATCCTCTACGATAACGTCAACCCCTATACCATCAACACCGGCCGAACTTATATATGCAAGTTGAGGCATGACCACCTCATCCTCTTGTTATGCTAGATCTCCAATATTATATATGTTTCTAGCTTTAGTTTTGCATACAACCCACCAATCTTTATTATTGCGTCGTCGACTAGGATAGCTCGTATAATACACTTGAACCGTTTGACTAACCAACACAAATGGTTCGAAACCTATATATCTTTTTCCATATTTTATATCAACAAACCTGTCACGCCCCAGTCCCAAAATACCGAGGGACCGGATGCGTGATAATGGCCAGCAGTACGCACCGATGGACAACCCAATTTAATGGATCCATCAGGGCATACTTAAGCTGTAATAAGCAGGTCCAATATAAATAGTCACAGTCTATACTAATCTCATCCACAACAGATAATCACAGATCAAATGCCAGAATAAAACAAGTAAATATAAGCTAGCATATCTCAATAAAGAGTCTCGGAGAACAATCCGAGAACACAAGTCTAATACAAAAATGCAATAGACTGGAAGTAAAGTAAATAGGAACAGAAGTAAATGAGTATCTCAAACCAATACCCAGGAGAAGTCCTCTGGTGTCGGTACAGCTCCTGTATCTGCTCCTGTTCCTGCTTCTGCTCCTGATAATGCTCCTGTTCCTGCTTCTGCTCCTGATAATGCTCCTGTACTGTATAACTCTAGGGGGATCTCCTCTGCTAGTCCTGGGGACAAAGTCCGGATCCAGGTCCTCAGGGGACAGCAAGGTACAGAAAATACAAGCCAAATAAATGCAGTGCAGCAAAATGCAATAAATAGGGTAAGCTATATAACCATCTATGTGGAAATGCAAGTGAGAGCATCACTAGTCTCAGGCTGAAGCCACTACAAGCTCTGTGTCTGGGAGCCGGTAGCGGTAATAAACACGTAATGTGCCTAGCTCTACGACGAGAGTCTGAGGCCTCACAATAGTAGTAGATAGATATACGAAACAGCCTGTAGCCTGTGTGTCTCTCCCCACCCCATGTAATCACACGTCTCATGTCCACGATGCACCATGTCCATGTCACGCATAATCATCTCTTAATGCAACAAGTCATCTAATATCTAAGAATACGATGTCCATGTCCTGTATCCTATACAGAATCACCACGAATATCTCGGGACGATCCTGTCTCATGAGTAGTGTCAAGTGTCCTGGGTCAAGGTGTACTTGGTAAGACAAGTACGAGAGTATATAGTGTCACGAATGTCCATCTCTAGGTGACCGTACCCAACACCGCGTACGGTGTCGGCACCCGACTGATAATCGGACGCTAAGTACGTCACACGGTCCTAGGTTAGGCATGCACAGCAATATAATGAAGCAAGGAAAATATGTAACAATACTGCAAAGTTTGGCAAGGTACACTTGCCTGGGGACCTGGCTCCAACTGTAGCTCTGGTCTCAGTGTGGTCTGCAGGTACTACTCCGGTTGCTGAAATAAACATTACCATTAGATTCAGAAAATATCAAATAGCTAAAAACGCCTGTACTTGAGTCCAATTTGGACACAAGGGCAAAAATGACATTTCCGGGCCAAAGCGGGGTCCACATGTGGGCCACTTTGCACCGAAAAGCGCGTCAGGGTCAAAGGTCTCCAAATTCCGCAAACTCAGCGTCTACAAGTCAGGGACGATGATACGAACCCAAGGGAACTTCCAGAATTGGGTTCCGATGAGCCGATCACAAAATCGCCAGTCGAGCGGGGCCTGTGGGGCCCACGACACGCGATTTTGTCATCGTTCTCAGAATCGAACCAAACTTGGGTCACAGGACCAGCGTATCGCTACGAGTCCGATGGCGCAAGTTTCGTCTCGATCCGACGTGTGTACACAAAGTTACAGCGTGTTCCAGAAAGGTCGGATACGGGGTGTCGTCGGCGGATACGCGTTGATTCCGGTGTGCACGCACATCCAAATCAACTTCCGCGAAATCCTACACGTCCGTATCGACGACGCGCACGTATCTGTGAAGACCGCGCGCGACCAAGTCGTCCCGTTTGGCGGGGCGTACTCGGTTCCGGGGTAAATTGGGTTGTTGGTTTTCCTGTTTTTGGATCGCGGTGTACGATCACCACAGGACGCGATGCACCGAGCGAGTTGCACGGGCACCGAGGGGGTTATACAGGCTTCGCAACGCAATTTACGGAATCGAAATCAGAGCTTCGAGTCAAAAGTTACGGTTACCTGAAGAGGATCTGAAAAACAGCGAGTTCCTTCGTGTCCAACCGTGTCCGACACGCGCTGGGTCCGCACTGTGTCCTAGGGTTGTGCCCGACTCGTGTCCAGCTTAGGGCTTCTGCGTCTGGGTCGTGTCCGAGGCTCGCCGGAGCGCGGCTCGCTGCGGGAAACTCGGCGGGAGGCGACGGCTTCACGGCGAGGCCAGGGGCACGGCGGGTCAGATGGACGGAGTCGGCGGAGGAACCTCGGCTAAGGGTGGTTGCTGTCGCTGGGAGTAAGGCGGAGAAGAAAATCGGGGAGGCCGAGGTCGGAGAGCGGCGGGTCAGAGAGGAGGCGGGGAGTCGACTGGGGTGGCACTGGAAGTCGGGAGGGGCAGCCGGCGTCGAGCGAGTTCAGGGCGGAGGAGGTAGAACGGAGGAGATGGGAGGCCGCTGGTCTAGGGCGGAGCGGCCGCGTGGGAAGAGGAGATGACGGCGGAGGAGTTCTGATCTAGGGTTCCGGCGAAGAAGCTGCTGGTGATGTCGAGGTCAGGGAAGGAGGCAGCGTGGAGGTCTGTTCGAGTCCGGCGAGGTCGATGGGTGCAGCGGCCTGAGATGAGGGAGAAGGTGGAGTCGTGGGGTTATCCGGGTGGAGGAGGAGTGAGGCGAGGGGATATGCAGCGGGCGGCGCCGATCAGGGTACGGCGGCGGAGGGGTTCGTGCGTCTCGGCGGAGGCGACAGAGGAGGGAGCCAGGGGAGGTGAAGGTCGGGTGCGGCGGAGGAAGATTGTGAGGGTGGTTAGGGTTTCGGTAGGAGGAGGAGCACGGCGGGGCTAGGGGAGTGGCTGAGGACGGCGGCCGGCTAGGGGCGGCGCCGGAGAGGGGTCGGCAGAGGGTGGCGGCTGAGGGTTAGGGTTAGGGATTTGGAATTAGGTAATTAGGGATTTGGTAATTAGGGTTTCTTTTGTTTTTCTTTTTCTTTGTTTGTGGAAAAATTAGGGGAACCTGTATTTATACATGCAGAAATTGGAATAGGGTTAGACCTAGGATTCGGGCTGGGTCAACGGGTCAACGCTCCTCGGGCTGGGCTTCGGCTCTCATGGGGATGTCGGGCGTTGGCACGGATTAAATTCGGTTTAAATTCTAAATTGGTGTCTAGGGCTTTAAACGGGTTTCCGGAGTCCAATAAATTCACCGAAAATTGCCACATGTCCGGTTTTTCGTTTTACACCCTAAAATATTATTTCCATAATATTTTATTAAAGATTGACCGAAATTAAAAATCCTTAAGTCACCAACGCCTAGGATTTAATTCCCGAAAAATACCAGAAAATTGGGGAAAAAATCCGAAATTAAAATTCTGAAAAATCAGGGGGCTTACAATCTACCCAACTTAAAAAATTTCGTCCTCGAAATTAAATTTGGGTAGGGCTCTCTCTTTCAAGTCTCACTTAATTACAGTCTAAGGGATTCCTCTCAAGTGAACATTGCGGTCTCTACCCAACTTAGATTTTACCCATCTATCATCTAAGGCTATATATCTAAGAAAGCTATGCCCCAACTTATTGAATCATGTTATTGAATCCTCAAGGCTTTAACACAAAACATATCACCTATGATATTCCCTTAATCATATATAAAAGGGTCGTCAACAATGCGACCGGCCTGTGGGGTATACCTAGTACTGTCTATAATTCCATCTTATACCAAGCATGAGGTTTTGTCTTTCCGAAGTAAGGGAAGACGAAGATCAATGATAAAGAGTTCAAGGGTGAGTTAGTAGAACAGAAGTATCAGGATCAAGGCGTTTAATGAAGTCCAATGGGAATTGTCAAGTTGTTGTGGATTAAAATCCTATTGGTAAATTCCTATTCGTATGCTCGTATTAGTACAGTTATGTAACTGATACGATATGCTCAGACATATCTGGAGGGCAAGTATACTAGTCAACTATATATCCCAATCCACGTAAAGTAGTCGTGCGAAGAGGCGAACCAAGATGCACTAAGGTTGATCAGACCGTAATACCCTGATTCTGAATAGACAACTGTATTAGTGTACGCGTCCAATAATACAGATGTCATGATCAGGCTCGATAAAAGGATAAGCTTGCAAAACTAGGCTATATTAGCAGCATAAGTCAAGGTAGTACAACAATTAGAAGTACGCTAGATGATGATGAAAGAAGGTACAACTTAATTCAAGTTCACAAAACAATCACAAGATAAGCACAATCACAAAAGACTCTATGATCTCTACTGTTATCAATTATAAGCAAGTTCAAAATTACATATGCTAAGTCTGAGGTCACGAACAAATAGGCACGAGATAAAACAAATCTAGAAACAGAAATCTACGAAGAATTACGCGCATTAGCTACTCCATGGGTCTGCGCGTCTTCCAAAGTCATTGCTGGAGCTTGTTCACGTCCTTGTAGTTGATTCCTCCGTTGTTGTTGAGCCTGCTGGAAGAGTGTTGCTTGTGGTGCCAAGGGTGGCCTCGGCTGATTTCCTCCTGGGGCTGGTGGTAGGACTTCTTCAACTTCCGTTGGCGGTGCTTCCAATGCTGGGTAGGCTGGCCCCGGTGCTGGTAGTGCTTGTTGGTTATTCATTGGTGCTCTGTCTCGACGTTCGGGGCATTCCTTCTTTAAATGCTGACTGGATCCGCAAGCTAAGCATAATTTCTTCTTTCGTCTGCACTCGTCCTCAGTATGGCCTCGCTTGCGACAATATGGACAGACAGGTATTGTCTGCGGAGTTGCTTCTGGTGGCTGGTGTACTTGAGGTCTTTGTGTAGCTTCTTCTTGTGGTGCTCCGGCTGGTGCTGATGTAGATGGTTGATGAATCATGAATACTTTCTCTCGATGCTGAGGACAATCCTTGGCTAAGTGTTGACTGGTTCCGCAAATCAAGCATAATCCTAACTTGCGTCTGCATTCTCTTTCAGTATGGCCTATCTTGCGGCAATGTTGACAAGTAGGAAGGAATGAGGCTCTTGGTGCTGCCCTTGGTGGTGGATTTATCTGTGGTCGCTTTGCGACTCTTTCCTGTTGTGCTTGGTCTGGTGCTGATGCATACGGCCGCTTCTGGCTGGACTCTATTCTGGTGATGCTCTCCATGGCCCGTGCTGCAGTAACCACGTCTGTTGCAACGGAGCTGATTAACTTCCGTAGCTCTGAGCTAAGTCTGCAAACGAACTCCTCTGTTTGGCTTTGCTGAGCCTTCTGATAAGCTTGCATCATCGGGTAGTATATTTGAAACAGCTGTTGCACGTTCATAGCTTGCCCTTGTGGGACGGTAGGCATCGGTGGAGCAAACTGCATCGATGGTGGAACGTCATCTTCCGGGATTCTCGAGGCATGCTGACTTGCTTGTTGTGAGGATGGACCTTCACTAACTGGTGTTACTTCATCTTCGTTGGTTACCACAGCATCTTGTGGTGACCTTATAGGAGTCTCATTGTTTGATCGTGAATCCATAACTCTGCAACCAAAATAAACAATAAGAGGCGCACAGAAATCAAGGCAGGATGTGAGTCAAGAATTTAAATTCGAATCTGATATAGATAGCAAGAACGTTTCAAGCAAGTGGATGAGATCCTAGAAACTTATCATATTCTTATTGCAGGCTTGCTCGGTCCCTAAGTTGAAATCGAACAATTTAGTCGTTGACCTGCATGGGCCACCACAAAAACCATATCACGCCCCAGTCCCAAAATACCGAGGGACCGGATGCGTGATAATGGCCAGCAGTACGCACCGATGGACAACCCAATTTAATGGATCCATCAGGGCATACTTAAGCTGTAATAAGCAGGTCCAATATAAATAGTCACAGTCTATACTAATCTCATCCACAACAGATAATCACAGATCAAATGCCAGAATAAAACAAGTAAATATAAGCTAGCATATCTCAATAAAGAGTCTCGGAGAACAATCCGAGAACACAAGTCTAATACAAAAATGCAATAGACTGGAAGTAAAGTAAATAGGAACAGAAGTAAATGAGTATCTCAAACCAATACCCAGGAGAAGTCCTCTGGTGTCGGTACAGCTCCTGTATCTGCTCCTGTTCCTGCTTCTGCTCCTGATAATGCTCCTGTTCCTGCTTCTGCTCCTGATAATGCTCCTGTACTGTATAACTCTAGGGGGATCTCCTCTGCTAGTCCTGGGGACAAAGTCCGGATCCAGGTCCTCAGGGGACAGCAAGGTACAGAAAATACAAGCCAAATAAATGCAGTGCAGCAAAATACAATAAATAGGGTAAGCTATATAACCATCTATGTGGAAATGCAAGTGAGAGCATCACTAGTCTCAGGCTGAAGCCACTACAAGCTCTGTGTCTGGGAGCCGGTAGCGGTAATAAACACGTAATGTGCCTAGCTCTACGACGAGAGTCTGAGGCCTCACAATAGTAGTAGATAGATATACGAAACAGCCTGTAGCCTGTGTGTCTCTCCCCACCCCATGTAATCACACGTCTCATGTCCACGATGCACCATGTCCATGTCACGCACAATCATCTCTTAATGCAACAAGTCATCTAATATCTAAGAATACGATGTCCATGTCCTGTATCCTATACAGAATCACCACGAATATCTCGGGACGATCCTGTCTCATGAGTAGTGTCAAGTGTCCTGGGTCAAGGTGTACTTGGTAAGACAAGTACGAGAGTATATAGTGTCACGAATGTCCATCTCTAGGTGACCGTACCCAACACCGCGTACGGTGTCGGCACCCGACTGATAATCGGACGCTAAGTACGTCATACGGTCCTAGGTTAGGCATGCACAGCAATATAATGAAGCAAGGAAAATATGTAACAATACTGCAAAGTTTGGCAAGGTACACTTGCCTGGGGACCTGGCTCCAACTGTAGCTCTGGTCTCAGTGTGGTCTGCAGGTACTACTCCGGTTGCTGAAATAAACATTACCATTAGATTCAGAAAATATCAAATAGCTAAAAACGCCTGTACTTGAGTCCAATTTGGACACAAGGGCAAAAATGACATTTCCGGGCCAAAGCGGGGTCCATATGTGGGCCACTTTGCACCGAAAAGCGCGTCAGGGTCAAAGGTCTCCAAATTCCGCAAACTCAGCGTCTACAAGTCAGGGACGATGATACGAACCCAAGGGAACTTCCAGAATTGGGTTCCGATGAGCCGATCACAAAATCGCCAGTCGAGCGGGGCCTGTGGGGCCCACGACACACGATTTTGTCATCGTTCTCAGAATCGAACCAAACTTGGGTCACAGGACCAGCGTATCGCTACGAGTCCGATGGCGCAAGTTTCGTCTCGATCCGACGTGTGTACACAAAGTTACAGCGTGTTCCAGAAAGGTCGGATACGGGATGTCGTCGGCGGATACGCGTTGATTCCGGTGTGCACGCACATCCAAATCAACTTCCGCAAAATCCTACACGTCCGTATCGATGACGCGCACGTATCTGTGAAGACCGCGCGCGACCAAGTCGTCCCGTTTGGCGGGGCGTACTCGGTTCCGGGGTGAATTGGGTTGTTGGTTTTCCTGTTTTTGGATCGCGGTGTACGATCACCACAGGACGCGATGCACCGAGCGAGTTGGGAGGCGACGGCTTCACGGCGAGGCCAGGGGCACGGCGGGTCAGATGGACGGAGTCGGCGGGGGAACCTCGGCTAAGGGTGGCTGCTGTCGCTGGGAGTAAGGCGGAGAAGAAAATCGGGGAGGCCGAGGTCGGAGAGCGGCGGGTCAGAGAGGAGGCGGGGAGTCGACTGGGGTGGCACTGGAAGTCGGGAGGGGCAGCCGGCGTCGAGCGAGTTCAGGGCGGAGGAGGTAGAACGGAGGAGATGGGAGGCCGCTGGTCTAGGGCGGAGCGGCCGCGTGGGAAGAGGAGATGACGGCGGAGGAGTTCTGATCTAGGGTTCCGGCGAAGAAGCTGCTGGTGATGTCGAGGTCAGGGAAGGAGGCAGCGTGGAGGTCTGTTCGAGTCCGGCGAGGTCGATGGGTGCAGCGGCCTGAGATGAGGGAGAAGGTGGAGTCGTGGGGTTATCCGGGTGGAGGAGGAGTGAGGCGAGGGGATATGCAGCGGGCGGCGCCGATCAGGGTACGGCGGCGGAGGGGTTCGTGCGTCTCGGCGGAGGCGACAGAGGAGGGAGCCAGGGGAGGTGAAGGTCGGGTGCGGCGGAGGAAGATTGTGAGGGTGGTTAGGGTTTCGGTAGGAGGAGGAGCACGGCGGGGCTAGGGGAGTGGCTGAGGACGGCGGCCGGCTAGGGGCGGCGCCGGAGAGGGGTCGGCAGAGGGTGGCGGCTGAGGGTTAGGGTTAGGGATTTGGAATTAGGTAATTAGGGATTTGGTAATTAGGGTTTCTTTTGTTTTTCTTTTTCTTTGTTTGTGGAAAAATTAGGGGAACCTGTATTTATACATGCAGAAATTGGAATAGGGTTAGACCTAGGATTCGGGCTGGGTCAACGGGTCAACGCTCCTCGGGCTGGGCTTCGGCTCTCATGGGGATGTCGGGCGTTGGCACGGATTAAATTCGGTTTAAATTCTAAATTGGTGTCTAGGGCTTTAAACGGGTTTCCGGAGTCCAATAAATTCACCGAAAATTGCCACATGTCCGGTTTTTCGTTTTACACCCTAAAATATTATTTCCATAATATTTTATTAAAGATTGACCGAAATTAAAAATCCTTAAGTCACCAACGCCTAGGGTTTAATTCCCGAAAAATACCAGAAAATTGGGGAAAAAATCCGAAATTAAAATTCTGAAAAATCAGGGGGCTTACAAAACCCAAACTGTTTGTCAATTTTTCATCCTTGCTTGGGTGTTGTGTCGAATGAATCACATTTAAACAACCCAATTTTTGTCTCATCAGAGTAATCCAGCTCTACGACATCTCTTAGTACACTGTAATAATCAAATTTTGGATCGACATCGTAGACTGAACCGCTCATACGTACTCAAAATTCTTTGTATAATTAGCCTCCTCATCAATAAATGATTGATTAATAGACTTATCAGTGGTTCTAAATTTGAATCTATTGATGGTGTATCCATCCCAACACTTTGCCCTCTTGCTTGGTCCGATAGCTAATGCTCGAAGTCGTTCGTTCTGTAAGTCTGTACCATGACAAAAAACCTGAAACATCACGTATCATATAGACATTAGACAAATATTGGTATGAATGCTAAATTTAGAATGCTTAATGTTTAGGATCTGTAAATAATTATGGAACCATGATAGAAATTTTTTATCAACCTCTCTAGCAAGTTCATCTTCATTAATATTAGGTCTCTCCATTTTTACCTAAGCTCTAAAAGTACTGTGATAATAAGGAGAACTTATAGAGAAATTCTTTTCCAAGTATATACAAAATTAAAATATCTAGGAAAGATGTGTCGTTTACTTCTCAGTATCTTGCATATTTTTTATACCACTATTTAACAATATATACCGATGAGCAGCTTCAAAATTATCGTCTTCCAACCAACGTACTTTAGTAACACTTGTAACCTTCCCTCCCATATTGAAGATAGTATGGATTATACTATTCGGGGCATCAACCCCACCGTCATCATTTCTTGGGACTTTATTATGATTTGTTCTGACATGAGTATCAAAGTAGATAGAACAGAAGTTTGAAACCTCCTCAATGATATATGCTTCGCATATCGAAGCTTCTACATGAGCCTTATTACCAACCTTATTCTTCAGGTGATGTAGATACCTATAGATAATATATTGAATCTTAGAATTATTTGAATAAAGAAATTATTAGTATAAAGAATTTATATCTCTCAAATGGATACATCCATCGATAATGGACGGGAGCATCAACTCGTACTTCGTTTGCAAGATGAATCGACAAATGCTCCATACTATCAAAAAAATCGGGGGGGGGGGGGGGAAGCACCCTTTCTAACTTACACAATGTCAATACAATCTTCTCCTCAAGTTCTATTATATGTTATACCATCAATTTGCTTGAACACAAATCTCTAAAGAATATAGATAATTCAGCCAACGAAGTCCATAATTGATAAGGCAACATCTCTCTCAGATCAATAGATAGTAATCTCTCCATAAACACATGGCAATCATGACTCTTCATTCCTGTCAGCTTGCGTTCATTGAGATCAACACATCTTGCCAGATTTGACACGTAGCCGTCAGAAAATCTCAACTTTGAAATCCAGTTGCATATTATAAATTTATCATCCCTACTCAATGTAAATGGCGCTGGTGGTTTGACCCAATTGTCGTTGCCACTTCGTTTTAGGTGCAAATCTGAACGCTTGCAAATAATTTCTAAGTCCTTTCTTGCTTTGACATTGTCTTTCATTTTCTCCTTGATATCCATCACCATATTGAAGATATTGTCGAATATATTCTTTTCAATATGCATGACATCAAGATTGTGCCTTATGAGATTGTCCTTCCAGTAAGGTAAGTCCCCAAAGATACTCTGTTTCGTCCAATTATGCATACGTCCGAATCCTTCCAAGTGATCGGCCGATATCGGATCTTCCACCACAGTCTGCAATCCATCTACCTCTTTCCAAACTTCGTATCCTGTTAGTCTCAACGGGGGAGGAGATAGTTCCTGTTTACCATCTCTAAAGGCATCTTTGTTCCTTCTCCACGGATGCGACGTAGGAAGGAACTGATAGTGACAATAAAAAAATCATGCTTTTCCTCCATTCTGGAGACGAAATGCCTTACTCTTTTTTATACATAAAGAACAAGACAAAGTACCATGAGTACCCTACCCCGATAATATCCTATATGCTGAAAAATTATTGATGGTCCACATGAGGGACGTTCTCATCTGAAAGTTCTGCTCCTTCGATATATTAAATTTTCAAACGCCGAATTGCCACAATTGTTTTAACTCATCCACCAACGACTGCAAGTAGATATCGATATTCTTCTTTGGATTTTTTGGACCGGGTATGATAAGTGTCAAGAACATGTAAGGAGTCTTCACACACATCCATAGTGGTAGATTGTAAGGAGTCAAAATTACCGACCTACAAGATTACTGAGATTCCGACTGTCCAAAAGGAGTGAATCCATCAGAACATAAACCCAACCGAACATTCTTGGGCTCCGCAGAAAATTCAGGATGACACAGATCAAAATATTTTCATGCCTCTCCATCGAAAGAATGAGATAATTCTCTTTCATCCATGTTTCGTTCCTTGCTATGCCATATCATGTGTTATGCTGTATTTGAGGACATATACATCCTCTGCAGCCTCTTTGTGATCGACAAAAACTGTATGTACTTGTAGGGATGCAACCTTGCTCGAGCAGTTGACTTTCCTTTACCCCGAATTGGCTTATACCGGTGGGCATGGCAGAAAATATATTTATCTTTATCACTGTTCTCCTTGTAGTACAACATGAAACCTGTTGACACAAAGTGGTCACAGTCAACCTGATTCTGATAATCGTCAAACATCAGATGAATCAGATCCAAAACACAGATGAAGCAGATACTCGATACAAAGCATAACAACTCCGTCAGTACCAAAGTCAGATTCTGTAACAACTATTGGTTTCATATTCAAATGTAATCTTTCATTTATTTGAGTCTAGGATGGATGTAAGCTGAGTCGTACTGGCAAATCCTAAGTGACTATATCCAGATACTTAGTCCACTAAAATAAACCAAAGAACCTATCCAACAAATCAGGTCACATTCATTTACAAAGTCTACCATACTAGGAGATTGAACTCTGGCCGAACTCGTTCCGAGCTCGGACCAAACTCGGTTACCCTTTTGGTATGAAGTCAACTAGTTCAATAGCTCCCGATTTATTGTTTCAATTAAACCCCAACCGAATATTGACCGAATTCTGTTTGCCTACAACCTATAAATAGGATTGAAATTCTTCATTCTAACATCACGACAACAACTTAACTATTCTTAAGTCTTCTATCTTATTGTGAGTAAACCTCTAAGTCTTAGCCTTTCCATCTAAAGAGCAACTCTCTAGCCTTCTTAGTGCCAAGTGTGATCTCGGTCTAAAAGTCTCGTGAGTTGTAAAAAGCTTTTTTCAATTAGTTACTCTCTCTCCCTCTCTCAAGCTGTGAAGTTGCGAGACTTTGGATCAAAACTCGTAGTGTAAAGAAGTGCCAAGCCTTCGGATCAAAGCTTGTGATTCACTATTGGTGATTATAGTAGAGAAACTCCAAGCTTGAGTTCTCGGGACTGGACTAGTCCTCTCAGAGGAAAACTAGTATACATCTTGGTATTTGCGTTTGTTTTCTCTCTTACTTTATTGCATATATTCATAACACTGCTAGTAGTATTCTTATACATGAGATATATTCTAACTGCTAGTAGTTGATCACCATTGTATTCCATATAATTATATTTTAACAGGTGATTTTATTCCGCTGCATACATAAACTTTATTCACCCCCTCTAAAGTTGCCATACACGGTCCTACAATTGGTATCAGAGCCAGGTTACTCTTCGTATTATAACTTTTTTACTTTTATATAGGAAATTTTGCTCATACCAATTGCTCCTACAATTGGAATCAGAGAAGGTACTCTTATAGTAGAACTTTTACTATACTATTTGCTCCTACAACTGGTATCAGAACATGTAGTCTCTTATTTAGTTTCTGATCCCATTTGTCCCACAATTGATATCAGAGCAAGTACTCTTACATTGAAACTATTACTGACATCAATTGCTCTACAATTGGTATTAGAGCAGATAGTCTCTTAATTAGTTTCTGATCCCAACTACTCTTTCAATTGGTATCAGAACAAGTTCTCTTTTTATATAGATATTACTGATATCATTTGTTACTCAATTGGTATCCGAATTGATACTCTTTTTATAGGAACTATTGCTCATAAGAAAGTTCTCTTGATTATCAGATTAACATCCAAAGAGTATAACATATGGCAACAACAAGATCACAATTTTTCATCAATGGTGAAGGCCAACTTTTTGATAAGCCACCTATTTTTAATAGCACTAACTATTTATTTTGGAAAATACATATGAGTGATTTTCTAAAATCTCTTGGCTTTAACTTATGGACTTACATTACTAATGGTTACAAAAAGTTGACAAAGTAGATAATGAATATACCGAAGATGAAAAGAAAGAAACAAGCGATGATGCAAAGGCAATATGTCACGCCCCAGTCCCAAAATGACGAGGGACTGAGCACGTGAGCAATGGCCAGCAGCACGCACCGATGGACAATCCAATTTAATGGATCCATCAGGGCATGCTTAAGCTGTAGTCTAGCAGTATAATGTACAAGTCTCAGGTATTTCTAATCTCATCCACAGGGTAAACACAGATTAAATGCCAGAAATAATACAATGGAAATAAATATGCAATATCAAATAAGGTTGTCTCGGGAAACAAATTCGAGAATTATTCTGTTACAATTAAGGAAAAATAGACAGGAATTTAAATGCTGAAAATGGAAATACTGTGTAGCTGAAGCCGGTGCTCAGGAGAAATCTTCGGCCATTGCTTCGTCCTCTGTTCCCTGTTCTGCTCCAAGGAGTGCTCCGGTACCGTACACCTCTGGGTAGTTCTCTTCAGCTGTACCTGGGGACATAATCCGGATCCAGGTCCTCAGGGGACAACAAGGTACAGAAAATACAAGCCAAAATAAACACAGTGCAGCAGATAATTAAACAATAGGGTAAGCTATGTAACCAGCTAAGTGATATGCAATATGAGAGCAGCACTAGAATTCAGGCTGAAGCCACTACAAGCTCTGTGTCGGGGAGCCGGTAGCGGCAATAACTATGAATTACACTATGTTATATACTATGTTTTATATATAATATCAGCCTGTAGTCTGTGTGTCTCTCCCCACCCAATGTAATCCTACGTCTCATGTCCATGATGTCTCATGTCCATGTCACGCACGATTATAACTAATGCAGCAAGTCTGATAGCTATGAATCAAATGTCTAAAAATGTAAAGTCTATGTCATAAAATATGCATCCTATACAGAATCACCTCGAATGTCTCAGGAAGACTCTGTCTCATGAAATAGTGTCAAGTGTCCTGGGTTCTGGTGTACTTGATAGGACAAGTACGAAAATAAGGGTATCGATTGTCCATCTCTAATGACGTACCCAACACCGCGTACGGGGTTGGCACCCGACTATGATCGGACACTAAGCACGCCACACGTTTCCTAGGTTAAGCAGTTAAAACATGTTTATATTTAATTTCACAAGAAATCCATTAAGATACTATATCAAGAATTACTGAGATTTGGCAAGCTTTACTTGTCCATTATTACATAATTAAGTCCAGAAAATAATTAGCAAGCTGCAGGGTTTGGCAAGGTACACTTGCCTGTGGTTCCGGCTCTGATTTCGGCTCCGACTTCAGTTGGATTTGTAGGCGGCACTCCGGTTGCTGAAACAAACGTCACCATCAGATCCAGAAAATATCAATCAGCTAGAAACGCCTGTCCTTGGGTCCAATTTGGAGACAAGGGCAGAAACGGCAGTTTCGGGCCAAAACGGGGTCCACCGGTGGGCCCGCTTTGCACCGAAAAATGCGTCCGGGTCAAAGGTCTCCAAATTCACCAAACTCAGTGTCAACAGGTCAGAAATGCTGATACGAACCCAACGGAACTTTCAGAATTGGATTCCGATGAGCCGAACACAAAATCGCCCGTCGAGCGGGGCCTGTGGGGCCCACGACACGCGATTTTGTCAACGTTCTCAGAATCGGACCAAACTTGACCCACAGGACCAGCGTATCTCTACGAGTCCGATGGCGTAAGTTTCGTCTCGATCCGACGTGTGTACACAAAGTTAGGGCACGTTCCAGAAAGTACGGATACGGGGCGATGTCCGCGGATACGCGTTGATTTCGGTGTGCACGCACACCCGAATCAGCTTCCTCGAAATTCCACACGTCCGTATCGACGAGGCGCACGTATCTGTGAAGACCACACGCGACCAAGTCGTCCCGTTTGGCGGGGCGTACTCGGTTCTGGGGTGAAACAGGGTCTGGTTTTTCCTTTTTTGGATCGCGGTGTGCGATCACCACAGGACGCGATGCCCCGAACAGTTTGTCCGGACACCGAGGGGGTCATACAGGCTTCGCAACGCAATTTGCGGAATCGAAAACGGAGCTACGTGCAAAAAGTTACACGCACCTGAAGGGGACCCAAAAACCAGGGTCGAGTTGTGTCCGACACGACACGGACACTGTGTCCCGTGTCCGTGTCCGACACAGGGGATACTGCTAGGGTTAGGGCTTAGGGTTCAGGCGGAGCCGCGGCGGCCGGGGCGGCACTGCGGCGGGGGAGGCCGGCCGGGGGTGCTTGACCGCGGGCAGAGGCGATCGAGGTCGGCCGGAGGCGCGCGGCAGGCGGCGCGGCTGCTGCTGTCTCTGCTGCTGTCGAGCGGAGGGGGTGACGAGGGAGGCGGCTGGGCAGGGTGGTGCTACGGGCGGCGGCGTCTCAGGGCGGCGGCGGTAGCTAGGGCGACGGCGGAGCACGGTGGGGAGCGGTGGCGGCGAGGTGGTGTCTGGCCGGAGAGGGCTGACGGGGGGGAATTATATAGAGGGCGTAGGGGAGCGGGTCGTGGCGGGGGAGGCGGAGCCGAGCGGGGGAGGCGGAGGTCGTGGGCGCGGGGCGGCGCTGCCGGAGGCGGGGGAAGCGGCGGCAGGCGCGGGCGAGTGGGGGAGAGAGAGGGGCCGGGTTGCGGGCACGGGCTAGCGGGCGGGTCTCGCCGACCCGACCCGCTAGCAGCGCGGGCTGGGTTTGGGTTGGGCCGGGTCTGTTGGGCCGGGCTGGGCCGGCCCAACGGGCTGGGTTTAATAATTTTATTTTAAATAATAATAATAATAATAATAATAATAATAATAATAATAATAATAATAATAATAAAACAATTAATAAATAAATAAATAAATAAATAATTAAATAAGTAGTTTTAGGTGTTTTTTAAAAATAGATCCGGGGTCCGATAAATTCCAGAAAAATTGTCCTAAGTCCAGTTTTTCATTTTACATCCAAAAATATTATTTTCATACTATTTTAATACTGTTTAATATCAATTAAAAATCATTGAATAATTAAAATTATGTTTTTAAATTACAGAAAATTCCCAGAAAATTCCAGAAAATTGTGAAAAATCCAGTTTTTAAAATTTTGAAAAATCAGGGGGTTTACAATCTACCCCCCTTAAGAGGATTGCGTCCTCCCAATCAAAGAATAACCGGTCAACAGAGATGACGCGGTCGCAATCATCGTTTGAAAATACATCACAAGATAATTAGGGAAATACCGTTTCCCTAAAATGAAAGTTATACACTTTCCAGAAAATCTAGTTATAGCAAAAGAACTACAATTTTTATGAAAACCAGGTTATTATTAACAAATTACATTTTACTAGGTTGGGGCTGAGGTCACGAACCACTAGGCACGAACTACAACAAGACTAAAAAATGGATAACTACAAATCACTTACTCGCATCAGCGTCCTGCACAGTCATCGCGTAAGCTTGTCCTCGTCCTTGTGGTAGATTCCTCTGCTGCTGCTGGGCTTGCTGGAAGAGTGCTGCCTGAGGAGCCAGAGGTGGCCTAGGTGCCGGTAAAGCTGGTTGGTTTGCCCTTGGTGCTCCATCTCGATGCTGGGGACAGTCCTTGGCTATGTGTTGATTGGTGCCGCAAATCAAGCATAATCCCAACTTGCGTCTGCAGTTCTGCCCGACATGGCCTATCTTGCCGCAGTAGTGACAGGTAGGAAGGGTCTGCGAAGCTGTCCTGGGTGGCTGGTTCTTGTAAGATCTCTTTGCAGATTCTCTCGGTGATGCTCTGTCTGGTGCCGAGGTGATTGGCCGTTTGAGGCGAGACTCTCTCCTGGTGACGCGTTCCATGCGTCGGGCTGCAGCGAGAACGTCCGAGTATGATGTTGGTGCGACGGACCCAATTAGTTTCTGCAGCTCAATGTTCAGTCCGTCGAAGAATTTCTCGGCCTTCTCTTCCTCTGTCGGGATCAGGGTTGGGGCAAAGCGGCTCAGACGGATGAATTTCGCGTTGTACTCTTCCACCGTCATCGAGTCCTGGGTGAGGCGATTGAATTTGTCCCGCAGTTCTGATCGAGCGATAGCCGGAATGTACATCTCTTGGAAGAGTCTGGAGAACTCCTCCCAAGTGACTCGGTCTGGTCCGAGTCGCGTCTCCTCAGACAACCACCAGTGGTGCGCGTTGCCTGTCAATTGCATTCGGACGGCAGTCATCCAGCGTTCCCGTGGAAGCTCAGCTGCTTCAAGTTGATGCCGTATGTTGGTGAGCCACTCATGAACTTCGGTGGGCTCCTCTTTTCCAGAAAAGGTGCGGGACTTCAGTTGGCGGAAGTCAGTGATTGAGCCTGTAGTTGGCCGTCGAGTTGGTAGGTTGGCCTGCTCCAGTACAGTTATGATGCTGTCCCTCCAGAAGTTAGCTTCACGACGCTGAGCCTCGTGTTGGACTTGTTGCTGCACCTGCATTATCGCGTAGATCATTTGGAATATCTGCTGCCCGTCAATTGGCTGCCCTGGTGGGAACACGGGCGTTGGTGGAACAAACTGCGGCGGAGGTGGAATATCATCGCGTCGGAATCGGGAGTTAGGTTGACCTGCCTGCTGGCTCTGTTGAGTTGAGGGAACTCCTCCGACTGGTGTCACTTCGTCGTCATAGGTGACACCTGTAGCTTGTGGTGTTCCGGCGGGAGTCTCGTTGCATTCTTGTGGGTCCATTTCCCTGTACCCAAAATAACCAATAAGAGGCGCACAGGAATCAAGGCAAGATGCAAATTCAAATTAGTTCGAGTACGATACAGATATCAAAAATGATTCAAGCAAGTGGATGAGATTCTAAAAACTTATCCTATCTTATTGCAGGCCTGTTCGGTCCCTAAGTTGAAACCGAACAATTTAGTCGTAGACCTGCATTGGCCACCACAAAAACCCTATCACGTCCCAGTCCCAAAATGACGAGGGACTGAGCACGTGAGCAATGGCCAGCAGCACGCATCGATGGACAATCCAATTTAATGGATCCATCAGGGCATGCTTAAGCTGTAGTCTAGCAGTATAATGTACAAGTCTCAGGTATTTCTAATCTCATCCACAGGGTAAACATAGATTAAATGCCAGAAATAATGCAATGGAAATAAATATGCAATATCAAATAAGGTTGTCTCGGGAAACAAATCCGAGAATTATTCTGTTACAATTAAGGAAAAATAGACAGGAATTTAAATGCTGAAAATGGAAATACTGTGTAGCTGAAGCCGGTGCTCAGGAGAAATCTTCGGCCACTGCTTCGTCCTCTGTTCCCTGTTCTGCTCCAAGGAGTGCTCCGGTACCGTACACCTCTGGGTAGTTCTCTTCAGCTGTACCTGGGGACATAATCCGGATCCAGGTCCTCAGGGGACAGCAAGGTACAGAAAATACAACCCAAAATAAACACAGTGCAGCAGATAATTAAACAAGAGGGTAAGCTATGTAACCAGCTAAGTGATATGCAATATGAGAGCAGCACTAGAATTCAGGCTGAAGCCACTACAAGCTCTGTGTCGGGGAGCCGGTAGCGGCAATAACTATGAATTACACTATGTTATATACTATGTTTTATATATAATATCAGCCTGTAGTCTGTGTGTCTCTCCCCACCCAATGTAATCCTACGTCTCATGTCCACGATGCCTCATGTCCATGTCACGCACGATTATAACTAATGCAGCAAGTCTGATAGCTATGAATCAAATGTCTAAGAATGTAAAGTCTATGTCATAAAACATGCATCCTATACAGAATCACCTCGAATGTCTCAGGAAGACTCTGTCTCATGAAATAGTGTCAAGTGTCCTGGGTTCTGGTGTACTTGATAGGACAAGTACGAGAATAAGGGTATCGATTGTCCATCTCTAATGACGTACCCAACACCGCGTACGGGGTTGGCACCCGACTATGATCGGACACTAAGCACGCCACACGTTTCCTAGGTTAAGCAGTTAAAATATATTTATATTTAATTCCACAAGAAATCCATTAAGATACTATGTCAAGAATTACTGAGATTTGGCAAGCTTTACTTGTCCATTATTGCATAATTAAGTCCAGAAAATAATTAGCAAGCTGCAGGGTTTGGCAAGGTACACTTGCCTGTGGTTCCGGCTCTGATTTCGGCTCTGACTTCAGTTGGATTTGTAGGCGGCACTCCGGTTACTGAAACAAACGTCACCATCAGATCTAGAAAATATCAATCAGCTAGAAACGCCTATCCTTGGGTCCAATTTGGAGACAAGGGCAGAAACGGCAGTTTCAGGCCAAAACGGGGTCCACCGGTGGGCCCGCTTTGCACCGAAAAACGCGTCCGGGTCAAAGATCTCCAAATTCACCAAACTCAGTGTCAACAAATCAGAAACGCTGATACGAACCCAACGGAACTTTCAGAATTGGATTTCGATGAGCCGAACACAAAATCGCCCGTCGAGCGGGGCCTGCGGGGCCCACGACACGCGATTTCGTCAACGTTCTCAGAATCGGACCAAACTTGACCCACAGGACCAGCGTATCGCTACGAGTCCGATGGCGCAAGTTTTGTCTCGATCCGACGTGTGTACACAAAGTTAGGGCGCGTTCTAGAAAGTACGGATACGGGGCGATGTCCGCGGATACGCGATGATTCCGGTGTGCACGCACACCCGAATCAGCTTCCGCAAAATCTCACACGTCCGTATCGACGAGGTGCACGTATCTGTGAAGACCGCGCGCGACCAAGTCGTCCCGTTTGATGGGGCATACTCGGTTCCGGGGTAAAACAGGGTCTGGTTTTTCCTGTTTTTGGATCGCGGTGTGCGATCACCACAGGACGCGATGCCCCGAACAGTTTGTCCGGACCCCGAGGGGGTCATACAGATTTCGTAACGCAATTTGCGGAATCGAAAACGGAGCTACGTGCAAAAAGTTACACGCACCTGAAGGGGACCCGAAAACCAGGGTCGAGTTGTGTCCGACACGACACGGACACTGTGTCCCGTGTCCGTGTCCGACACAGGGGATACTGCTAAGGTTAGGGCTTAGGGTTCAGGCGGAGCCGCGGCGGCACTGCGGCTGGGGAGGCCGGCCGGGGGTGCTTGGCCGCGGGCGAAGGCGATCGAGGTCGGCCGGAGGCGCGCGGCAGGCGGCGCGGCTGCTGCTGTCTCTGCTGCTGTCGAACGGAGGGGGAGACGAGGGAGGCGGCTGGGCAGGGTGGTGCTGCGAGCGGCGGCGTCTCAGGGCGGCGGCGGTAGCTAGGGCGACGGCGGAGCACGGTGGGGAGCGGTGGCGGCGAGGTGGTGTCTGGCCGGAGAGGGCTGACGGGGGAGAATTATATAGAGGGCGGAGGGGAGCGGGTCGTGGCGGGGGAGGCGGAGCCGAGCGGGGGAGGCGGAGGTCGTGGACGCGGGGCGGCGCTGCCGGAGCCGGGGGAAGCGGCGGCAGGCGCGGGCGAGTGGGGGAGAGAGAGGGGCCGGGTTGCGGGCACGGGCTAGCGGGCGGGTCTCGCCGACTCGACCCGACCCGCTAGCAGCGCGGGCTGGGTTTGGGTTGGGCCGGGTCTGTTGGGCCGGGCTGGGCCGGCCCAACGGGCTGGGTTTAATAATTTTATTTTAAATAATAATAATAATAATAATAAAACAATTAATAAATAAATAAATAAATAAATAAATAAATAATTAAATAAGTAGTTTTAGGTGTTTTTTAAAAATAGGTCCGGGGTCCGATAAATTCCAGAAAAATTGTCCTAAGTCCAGTTTTTCATTTTACATCCAAAAATATTATTTTCATACTATTTTAATACTGTTTAATATCAATTAAAAATTATTGAATAATTAAAACCCTGTTTTTAAATTACAGAAAAATTCCAGAAAATTCCAGAAAATTGTGAAAAATCCTATTTTTAAAATTTTGAAAAATCAGGAGGTTTACACAATATACATGCTCTACTGTACTCTAGGAGAAGACGAATTCAAACTTATCTCCATGTGAAAAATATTATATGAGATATGGAAACTACTGGAAGCAACTTATGGAGACAAAGAAGAAATTGAAGAAGAACCTCATAATGTTGCAAGCTTATACCAAAATAAAGAAGCTGCAAGTACAAAGAAAGATGCAGACATTCAATGCAACAATGATGAAAATAAAAAAAAAGATGTTGCAAACTTATGTCCAAGTGAAAGTCTAGCAATCAATGCAAGCATCCAGTACGAGAATGACAAAAACCTTCAACATACGACAGACTTGTGCTTAATGGTAAGCGAGGTAAATGATGAATCACTAACAAAAGATATTTCATATGATGAATTATCTGATGCTTTTAATGATTTATTTGAAGACTATAATAAGCTTAGAAATAACTATAAGTAAGCTCGAAAAGATATCAAATCTTATCAGCTTAAGAATGATCAGTTTATTTGCTTACTTAAGGAAGCTAGAGAAAACTCCTCTTATGATGAATTTAATGAAATATCCAAACTTGAGCTTAGCTACAAGAAGCTCTTGACTGCTATGATGAAAGAAATCAAGAAAATACTAAACTTAAGGAGGACTTAAAACAGGAAAATGAGAAGTACTCTAATGCCTCACTTAAGATAAATGCTCTTACTGCTAAGTATGATAATTTATATGCCACCTCTAAAAAGTTAGAAAGATTAGATTGGAAAAGCAGGTCATACAACCATCTACTCAGTCTAACATGAGACACATGGCTAAACAAAAGAGCACTCACAACAAGACATCAGCAAGCAAACCAAATGCTCCACACTAGCATGTATGTAGAACACAATATACCTCACATAATCATGCATTCTATTACAAATATCCATGCAAAATACGTTATACTACTTCACATACTCATCCTTCTATGCCCAATATAAATGCCCATGCTATATGTCATTATTGTGGTTTAAAAGGACACATTATACATCAGTGTAAGGCTAAAAAATTGGTTGATATGAATATGTATAAGTGAATTCCTAAAGCTAACAAAGTCTTGTTCTAATCATATAGGTGGAACGATTTACGATAAGACGTAATGGTAAAGAAGAAAGTTGGTGATTGTAAAAAGCCAAATTGATATTCTCACGACAATTGCACCAACAACAAAAACATGACTATTAAGTCATTATGGTAAACACAATTTTCATATTTATACTAGTATACTGTACTCATTAAATATAGTAGTTCAATTATTCTTAAAATGTGTATGAAAAAAACTTTTGCTAAATAATTCTTCAATATATGCTCTAAAGGTCTAGAAATTATTGTTGAAAATCCTAAAGGGTCTTTCTGTCAACAAGGTGTAAACAGCCTTAAGCGACACTGTTCTTAAGTATCTTCGGACCACCGCTAGCTGGAAACCGGCCCCTACAACTAATTAATAATAACAAAAATATCTCACCGAGTAATAATATACAAAGAGCTATTTACAAAAATTTCGTAAATATAATTATTCATTCAGTAATTGACTGCTGTAAATTCTGTTAAATGACTTGCCTAAATAGCAATGACTGATAGACAACCTGTCATATTTATAGACCCGTTTTATACTTGTATTTTTATAAGATTACTTATATGTTTTTCATATAACTATTATAGCATTATACAAAAACTTATTTTTTAAAATCCTGAGCCATCAGAACTCGGACAGAGTTTGGTCCGAACTCAGTCCGAATTCGGTTCAAGTATTTTTATATAACAGTAGCAGCCATGGATTTGATCTCATTACTCCATCCTCCCAAACCCTTCTTCTCAAAACCGAGAATCAAACACTTCCTCCAAAACCCTAGTTTTGTAATCCCCTACCTCAAGGCTTATTCTCTCTCAACTTAAGATCTAAGGCTCTTGGTGAGATTCTCCTTTATCCCCTTCAATCTTTTCAAGGTACAATATTCACATTCTCAAACCCTTATTCATGGATCCTAAATTTGGGAAAAAGAAGAGAAAAGCAAATGAAGCTACCTTTTCTCAACCCTCTAGTGATGATGCTACATATTCCTTATTTTCTCCAATTATTCCAAATTGAGGAGAATATGATGATTTTATTTTTACTTCTATTGATGCCTCAAACCCATGGTTCAATAATTTTGTACAAAAAAACATTTGAAAGGGAAATCCTATTAACTTTACTACTTTTCATGCCCAAAAACCTAAACTTGTAGAATTTCATCTTCACCGTTTAGTCAAAAATAGAAAACATTGATGCCTCAAACCCTTGGTTCAATAATTTTGTGCAAAAAAATATTTGAAATGAAAATCCTATTAACTTTACTACTTTTCATGCCCAAAAACCTAAACTTGTAGAATTCCATTTTCACCGTTTAGTCAAAACTAGAAAACCCATATATTTGAATGCCATTCACATATTTTACTGCAATCTATCTCATGATCAATGGTCTATCTCTTCGAGAGTGGGTGGAATCGATATTGAATTTGACGATACAACTTTGGATAAAATTCTTGAAATCCCTAACGAAGGAGATGCCTTAGTTGAGATCGACAAACTCAATCTCAGAGGCGATATCAGTCTTGACTCTTTCAGGGACATACTTTGTACCTCACATCCTTGTCCTGATGGAAAGTTTCGTGCTCATTATTTTAACCAATACTTTTACGAACTTCACCGTGTCATATACTCTTCTATCATTCCCAAACAAACCTCCAAATATGATGTGGCCTATAGGAAGATGTCTGCTTTATATCACTTCTATACATCCACTTGCTTTAGCCTTCCTAAAACCATGATTCGACAGGTGATTGACTGTTGTAAACACAAACATCAACTTTCTTATGCCATGTATCTTCCACTCATCTTTGAGAACTTCTACATTCCTATGGAAGAACCCACTTATCTATCTGAGCCAGCCTACCTAACCAAAGCCCGCAGGATTCAGCCTATTTCTCTTATTCCTGATGAAGATGACTCATCCAGATCTGATTCTGATGCACCAGCTGATCCAGCCCCAACTCCTCCTGCTCCAACTCCTACTCCTTCATCCTCTGCACAGCCTGCTACCTTTGACTCTATCCAGGAGATATTTCACGAGCAATTCAGGTTGCAAAACGAGATGATAGTTGCTCAACACAAAGAGCAGAACACTATGATTATCACTCGGCTTCGCAACCAGTCTTTTTGTACCACTCTTCAGGCTCACACATTAGCCAACTCCCTAGCAGATCTTCAGTATCACCTAGCCCATCATCCTACTACACCTCACCCAGTGGCTAGTGATCCTTCCTGCCCAGGCTACAGGATCGATGGTCCATTTGTTCAACAGTACTTCGACCCTACTAGAGCATACTTTGATGATCACCCGCTTGCTGATACTGCTGATGATGATCTGTGATGATGTTTTATATTTCTTATGGCTATATGGATGTATTATTTTTTCTATTTTCACTGTACTAGAAATATTTGCTTAAAATATTCAATTATTTATGCTATTTTGCCTAGTGCCAGTCTTGTTATTTATTCTGATTAAAACAATACATGTTATTATTTTTTGGTTAATTTGTTAAACTAATGCATGCTACTTTTATCTGGTTATTATGTCTATTTCTTCAATTTGTCATAATCACTCATTACAGGGAGTTATTATTTCCCACTATGATATTTTGACAAAGGGGGAGAAATGACAAAATATGTAATGACAAAATATGTGATGATGTATAGTTGATGACATATAATTGTGATATATTTATATCTATTTTGTTAACATATATGCACCTAATTTTGCTATAAAGAAATGTCAAGTTACAAGTTCTTTTAAATGCTCCCGTTCAAAGGACAGATCTACTTACGGGAGAGTTTTTTTCTTCTAAAAAGCTAGTTTTTCAAGAAAAGATACTATTTGCATCAAAGGCTACATCAGACTCACCATATGTTTATTTTGGCATAGTTTATCAATTATCATATGGGAGAAGATTGTTGACACAAATGGTCACAGTCAACCTGATTTTGATAATTATCAAACATCAGATGAATCAGATCCAAAACACAGATGAAGCAGATACTCGATGCAAAGTATTACAACTCCGTCAGTACCAAAGTCAGACTCTGCAACAGCTATTGGTTTTATATTCAAATATAATCTTCCATTTATTTGAGTCTAGGACTGATGTAAGCTGAGTCGTACTGGCAAATCCCAAGTACCTATACCTAGATACTTAGTTCACTCAAATAAACCAAAGAACCTATCCACCAAATTAGGTCACATTCATTTACAAAGTCTACCATACTAGGAGACCGAACTCGGGCCTAACTCGTGCCAAACTCGGACCGAACTCGGTTACCCTTTTGTTATGAAATCAACTAGTTCAATAGCTCATGATTTCTTGATCCAATGGCTGGAAATATGAATTAAAACGCAACTGAATTCTGACCAAATTTTGTTTGCCTACAACCTATAAATAGGATTAGAATTCTTCATTCTAACAACACGACAATAACTCAACTATTCTTAAGTTTTCTATCCTATTGTGAGCAATCCTTTAAGCCTTAACCTTCCTATCTAAAGAGCAACTCCCTAGCCTTCCTAGTACCAAGTGTGATCTCGGTCTAAAAGTATTCTGAGTTGTAAAAAGCTTTGTTCAATCAGTTACTCTCTCTCTCTCTCTCTCTCTCTCTCAAGCTGTGAAGTTGCGAGACTTCGGATCAAAACTCGTGGTTTAAAAAAGTGGCAAACCTTCGGATCAAAGCATGCGATTCACTATTGGTGATTATAGTGGAAAAACTCCGAGCTTTCTCTCTTGGTGTTTGTGTTTGCTTTCTCTCTTACTCTATTGCATATATTCATAACACTGCTAGTAGTATTCTTACACATGAGATATATTATAACTGCTAGTAGTTGATCCCCATTGCATGCCATTGAATTATATTTTAAGAGGTGATTTTATTTTGCTACATACATAAACTCTATTCACCCCCTCTAGAGTTGCCATACACGGTCTTACACAACCGTTTCGACAATAATCTATCTTTTCGTAGCCTAATCTGAGTTTTCGTATCATCATCTTCGACTTGTAAAAGTTTTCAGGCAACTCTTTCGATCCTTTTGGCAATAACTCTCTAACAAACTTAATTATCCGGTCGTAGCATTCTTGCGACAAGTTAAAATCAGACTTTAGGTTCAACAGCCGCATCACCACCGACATGACATAATGAGAATCATAATCCGAGTATAACGGAGTATCGGTATTCTTGAACATATCATAAAATTCTTTCACATCAGGATTAGGATCCTCCGGATCAAAACTTGGAAGGTCGCATCAAATACCAACTCGATCATGTGCCAGGTTTCGCAGTCGATATTCAAAGTTATCTTCGAGAGTGGACTCTTTTAACTCCGTATTGAAGGATGAATGATGATATTACGAAAATAAATGTTCTCCTTGAGCCGTCCACTCCTTGTAGTTCGGTACGAAACCCTTCTTGCAGAGATGCTCCCTCACGAAATCTACCTATTTTGAATGGTATATTACGATATTTGACACAAGGACACTTGATGAGCCTTCCATCCATGAAATGAGGTTGACTACGGGCGTATTTGAGAAATTTCTTAACGCTCGCCATGAAATCATCTGTCAAACCAATCCTACTCTCATATCGCCAATTTTACATCCATGATGGGTCAACTAAGTATCGACTCATTGATTCTGCATGTACCATATATATTAATTCAAATAATATGAATTAATTAGATTTAAGATGAGTTAAGATATCTGAGATCATCTAAGATATGCTTGCAACAATCAACATTAAATTATTAGAGTTTTCACATGGCATGGAATCTAAGCTAAGATATTGAAAGCTAGTTGTATATTCAAAAATTTTAATATCTACTGTGAAAAGTGAGAAAATTTGTCCACAAAGACGCGATTCATAGTAGAAATTCACTAATTAGACAGCCCCAAAATAGAATTACGAAGAAAATATATTGGTTTAAGCAAATACCATTAACAATAATAAACCAGAAATTGAAGTGTGTGTGTGTATACACACACTCTTTTTTATAGTATCTAATTCTATCTTATTATAGATTATATACTATTTATTATTGTGTGTGTGTGTATACACACACTAGTTTTAATATTGTCGATACTGTCGATGCCAAAAAATTTAATACAATTCCGATCCGATACCTCTGATACTGCCGATAGCGATACTCATACAAAATGACCGACACCGATACTTTGAACCTTGATTATAACTGCATTATCAATTGTCCTTGATTATAATTTTTAATTATCTTAATGGATTTATTAACATAGCCAATTGACCAAGTGCATTGCTAACCATCAGATATTAATTTCTTAAGTACAATATATTATAAACTTAGGATGTTTAGAAATTAACTATACATATGAACAAGTAATACTTTTATGACTTTAAAATTGGAAAATGGCTTCCCATGAAGGCCAACAAACCAGCATATCGTGTCCATGTACAGCGTATCGCGCGTGTCTGTACGTGTTCGTGTCCATTATATCGTGTCTGTGTCCAGCATATCATGTCTAGTGTATCGTGTCTGTACGTGTGTCCAGACCACCACAATCCAAATACAATAATTTATAACCAAATCGAAATGAGGGATAGGGTTACCTTAGCCAGAGGAGAAGACGATCTGACGGAGGCGGAGGGGGTCGGGAGTGGAGGATCATGAGGGCTTGGGGATCGAACGCCGGAGGTGAGGAGGAGGAGGAGGAGAAGAGGGGGTCGGGGGTCGTTGGAGGAGGAAGAAGAGAGGGGGTCAGTGGAGGAGGAGGAGGTGCACTACCAGAAAAAGTCAAATTAGCGACGTCTAAAAACGTCGCTAAATAACCAAAAATTGTCGCTATTTTGGTTTAGCGACGTAATTAGCGACGTTTTAAAGCAGTCGGAAAAAACCAAGTCGCTAAAACAAAAAACGTCGCTAAACGTCGCTATGCCGACATTTTTTAGCGACTTTAATGTGTCGCTAAATTTAGCAACGTTTTGCGACGCCAAGTCACTAAATAGCGACGTATAGTAAAGTCGCTAAACGTCGCTGATTAGCGACGTCTATCGCGACGTTACACCGACGTCTTTAATGACCTGGCTATACTGCCATGTCAGCAATTGGCGACGTATAGCGACGTCATTAGAGATGTCATTAGCGACGTCATTAGCGACTTTTTACAGCATCGCTAATTAGCGACGTAACTTAACGTCGCTAAACGTCGCTAATAACGTCGCTAATTTAAAAAAAAAAATAGTGTCCAGAAGCAAACATTGGTGATTCCCTGCAGTTTTACATCATCTTCATCATACACACCAACATGATTCAATCTAGTTAACTATATAATCCAATTAAATTAAAGACCATAAGAAGTATCAATCCAATTAAATGTGGATAACTATATAATCCAACTAAATTAACTAAAAAATTAAAGACCACAAGAAGCATCATACATCATGTCTATTGTTGAAGTATCAATAATTCATAATATACAATCGCATCCTAAATAATAATAAAAATAACTATACTACTACGGATCTGCAGGAGGCTGACCACCGGCGCGCTTGAAGGATAAGAACTCCTCATACTCGTCCCATGGAATCGACATCGATGTCGATGGAGAAGGCAGTGACGTCGGTGGAGGCCGTGCCCGCTCCAAGTCTGCGAGTCGCTGGTTGTAAGAATCCAGGGTAGATAACAGCCTCGTATTGCTATCACCCATTGAATCCTGCATCCTTGTCAGCTTCTCGCCCATCGATAGCTGTGACGCTTGCAGCTCCATGATGTTGCGATCATTGGAGGCTCTAATATCATTTGTCAATTCCCGTAGCTCCGTCATGCTGCGGTCGAGCATATCCAATCGTGCGATGAGCATCGGATCGTCCGTCTGCTGCTGGGACCGGGACTGGTCCTCCATACTTCGCAGCAAGTCGTCACGGAGAGACGCAATCTGACGGTCAACGGCCTCCTGGACGGCCTCCTGGACTTTGGCCGACGACTGCGAGGGCTGCGACTATGAGGGTTGTGTGGAATGCGCAGCTGTCGGGGAGGCCCTAGATGACTGCGTCGCAACCAGGGCGCCATAGGAGCCCGTACCGTAGTACGTACCCCTGTGGAGACCACCAGCTGCGGTCACCCACAGGTCATCCGTCGACGGAGATGGACCGGGCTGCGACGAAGCACCAGCCTCTCCAGGTGTAGGTGCACTAGCAGTCGCCCGCTCACGAAGCCTAAGATACTCGGCCTAAAAAAGGTTTAGAAACTCAATAATTGCCTAAGTTATATTAAAATAAACACAAAGTAAAGTAATACTTACATAGGTCTGTGAGGCCCTCTCATCAATGAGATTTCCGTCCTTGCGATGGGTGGCCAAGAAGACGGTCACCATGTTTGCATCCTCACCCCTCTGTACCTGTTAAAAATATATTATTTATTAATAAACTTAAATATTTTTTCCAAGTACCATTTTATGGTACTTATATTAAAATAATATATTTTAAAAGAAAAAATATACCAAACGACGGAAATGTTCCGTCATCGGAATCGAGCCACCACACCACTTGGCAGCATTCTGCCTAGCCGCCTTGGCCTTCTTAGATCTTTCCTTGTAGCTCGGATCGTCAAATCTAGCCCTCATCGCAGTCCACTGCTCAGGCGTGATCCAACCTTGGATCGGTATTCCAGCACGATCATGAGCCTTCTGGTCATCCAGAGCATCTCGGATAAGCTTGGCGGCAATGGTAGGAAAGAGCCGCTCGATCAACTCGGCCCGGTACGGAGGATAAAAATACGTTTGCTACAATAAATAATTTATTAAGTTAGCATCACGAATATGCATAAATTAGAGGATTTATTTAATATACTTTTACCTAGAAGTGCGCAAACCAGAACGCCTTCCTCTCCTCCGGAGCCTCAGAGTAGTTGATCCAAGGGCCATCGTAGTTGTTCCTCAGAAATTGGCCCAGGCGTCTCTGAACCGACGATGGACGATATCTATACAGAGATAATAATTTAGATTACTGAAAAAGTCAATATACGATGAATAAAAAGAAACACAAATATATACTAAACTATCTAATTGACTTACTTTGTACCGTCGGCCCAAATCTCTGTCCTCGTCTCGTCCGGTGGTGCGCAAGGAGGATCTTGCTGATGCTGGGACAACGTCGGCACGACCTCCTCTACATGCTCATCTGTCTCCATGGTTTCGTCAGCAGGAGGAACGCTGGACGAGGGAGTACTATCATGCCTGGAACTACTCGTCTCAGGAGTGATGCCACGCAACGTCGTCGCAGTCGGAGATGTGACTGATCGATATACTGGAGTACTGGGCGACGATGATCCGGAACCAACAGTAGGCAGTACCGGAGTGGCACTCTGTCTACCTCGGGACCTGCCGAATCCTCCGCGTCGTCCTGTCATATCTGATAACAACATATGATGAATATAGAGAAACACAAATATATACTACATTCTACAGTCGAAATGTGATACATATCTTAAAGCATTATACAGTCAAAATATAATACATATATAACATCTACTTCTACATGCAATATTTACAGTCCAAATATAGTTACATTCTATATGCAATATTTTTTATTTTCAATCATCTTCAGAAAATTTATCTTGTTCGCCTTTGTCGTCCTGCTCTTCCTCTTCCTCATCTTCACTTTCATCTACTTCGTCGTCCTCTTCGGATAATTCTACATCTTCTACATTATTACTCGTGTAATGAGTAACTTCCGTTGAGTCCACATCTACAATATTTGTTGCAAGAGGTAGATCGTCCTCCTGATAAGCTATTTCGTCAATGTCAAAGGTATTTCTAGCTTTAGTCTTGCATACTGTCCACCAATCCGACCTCGCTGTCCCCCGTCTAGGATAAGTTGTAAAGTACACGAGCTGAGCCTGACTTGATATGATAAATGGTTCGTAGCCTTGATATCTACGCTTGTAGTTTATATCTATAAGGCCATGCTTGTCAATTTTCCAATCTTGATCTTGAATCGGATCGAACCATTCACACCTGAATAGCACGATATTAGCAGGTTCTGTGCCATAATTATATGTCAACTCCACAATCTCTCGTAAGATGCCAAAAAAATCATTGCCCGGATTGACGTCTTTGTAGTTTGAAGATTTGATACACAAACCACTATTTTTCGTGGAATCAAGATCCAGAAAGCTGTCTCTGATAGGAGCATTTGTTGACTTGAACCTGAACCCATTCACACGGAAACTTGGCCATATTTTTACGGCAGTAATTGGTCCCTTGGCTAGAGTCCTAATAGATTCAGTCTCGGGTAATATTAGACGATCGACCTAAATACCAAAGTAGCGATAGTAAGTTATTTGTTTTGTAAGTACAGAAATAAAAAGTAATTACCAAGCATCTTACATATGCGCTCAACCAAGAAGGAAAATGGCATCTCATATCTTGTTCTACTTCTTCGTCTGTTATATAGGGTCTAACCGACCTCAACTCATCATTATATGTGTTGAAAAACAATGAAGCAACTGCTGATTAGTAGCATAATAGTATCTTATACTATTACATTGAGATGATGTAAACGTGAACGTATTAATTAATTACCCCTCTAGCTTCTCCACTTCATCCTCGTCGCAATTGAGTAATATATACAATTGAGCAGCCCTTAGCTCATCGTTATTCAAATATCTCTTCTTCATTTTTCTCGAAGGCTTTCCGGATGCATTGATTACTTTGAGTATTGCATCATTAGATTCCTGATATGCGTCATCGTTTCTGGGAGCTTTCGTCCTATTAGTAGCAACATGCGGTTTGAAATACGTCGAGCAAAAGTTTGTAATCTCCTCGAGAACATAAGCTTCATAAATAGAGCCTTCAACCCGTGCCTTATTTTTTACCTTTCTCTTTAGGTGATTCAGATGGCGCTCGAAGGGGTACATCCACCGATAACCGACAGGACCACCAACACGTGCCTCATAGAAAAGATGAATTGGCAAATGCTCCATAGAGTCGAAGAATCCAGGAGGAAACACCTTCTCGAGCTTATATAGTGTTACCGCAATGTCCCTCTCTTGCTTTTCTAGATGATCGACGAGCAACTTAGTACAACAAAGATCTCTGAAGAATATGCTCAGCTCTGTCAATGGGTCCCAAATGACCTGCGGTAAGAATTCCCGAAATACAATCGGAATTAACCTCTCCATGAATATGTGACAATCGTGGCTCTTCATACCTACTAGTTTATTCTCCTTGAGGTTGACGCATCTTTTCAAGTTTGACACGTACCCGTCTGAAAACTTTAGACCCTGAATCCACCTACAAAGTCTACCTTTATCCTCTTTATCCAGTGAGAAAACTGACTTAGGTTGCTTTAACTTTCCATTCCCATCCTCTATCAAATGTAATACAGGACGTCTACATATGTCTTCTAAGTCCAACCTGGCCTTCGGATTATCTTTCGTCTTTCCCCTTTATATCCATTATAGTATTAATTATGTTATCAAACACATTCTTCTCGATATGCATGACATCAAGGTTATGTCTGATCAGATTGGTGCTCCAATATGGCAGATCCCAGAATATACTCCTCTTCGTCCAGTTATGGGTGCGACCAAATCCGTCACACTTGAACCCCTTAGCAGGCTTTTCGATAGCACTTGGTAAATCTTTTACCTCTTCCCATATCGTGCATCCGGGCCACCTTGGCGGTGGATTGGCCTTCTCCACAACTCCCGCACGAAAAGCATTCCGATTCCTCCGGTACGGATGATCCTTCGGCAAAAATTGTCGATGACAATCAAAGAAGCACGGTTTGCCTCCGTGTTTCAAACGGAAAGCCTGAGAACGGTCCATGCAATACAGACATGAGAGACGACCATGGGTGCTCCATCTCGATAACATTCCATAGGCCGGAAAGTCGTTGATGGTCCACATAAGTGCTGCCCTCATCTGAAAATTCTGCTTTCTAGAAACATCGTACGTGTTGGCACCGACTTCCCACAGCTGATTCAACTCATCTATCAAAGGCTGTAAATACACATCGATGTTCCTCTTCGGATTGTTCGGACCCGAGATAATAACGGTTAGGAACATATACGGAGTCTTCATGCACATCCAAGGCGGTAGATTGTACGGAGTGACGATCACAGGCCAACACGAATATTGGGAGCCCGAAAGTCCGAATGGGGTAAAACCGTCAGAGCAGAGCCCCAATCTGACATTACGCGCTTCCTCGGCAAAATATGGATACTCTCGATCAAAGTGCTTCCATGCTTCTCCATCGGATGGATGATCCAATACTCCTTCGATCTATTTTTGCCTGTGCCAACTCATGTTTTCTGCAGTCTCCTTAACCATAAACAACCGCTGCAACCGTGGCGTCAAAGGCAAGTAGTGCATCGAATCGGTAGGCTTCCTTGCACCGACAGACTTTCCTCTAACAGTGGCCTTGTAGCGATCAGCACCACAGAATCTGCACGCATCTTCATCCTTGTCGTCTTTGTAGTACAACATGCACCCGTTGCGACATGCATCAATTTTCTTGTATCCCATCCAAAGCGATCTCACCATCCTCTTAGATCGATAGAAGTCTTTAGGCAACTTTGCACCATCGGGCAAGATCTCTATAATCAAATCGAGCAGTCGATTATAGCATTCTTGCGACATGTTAAAATCGGACTTGATGCTCAATAATCTTGTAACCACCTCCAACGGTGAATGATCCTCACAACCAGGATATAGTGGAGTCCTTGCATTCTCAAGCAACTCCATAAACTTTGCAGCATCGGCATTCGGTGCCTCCTCAGCTGCATCATAATTGTCCAGATTGAAACTAGGTCCCGCCGCATCATAATTGTCAGGATTGAAACTAGGCCCTGTAGTGCCCTGCTCCGCATAGGCACTATGTACAAGTGAGATCGCCTTGCTTGCTCGAACGGAAGTCTTCTCGGAGAGTTCTCGACCGATTAATCAATGTGAGTGGGCAGAACTGCATTCTCTGATTCTTGCACGACTTAATAATGAATCTGAGTTTTTGAATGCTTGTTGCTTAAGAAGAATGATAGAACTGACTCAGTATGCTAATAAGAGAACTCACATAGCTTGTCATTAAAATAAATCTGCTTGCTTGCCTAATAAGAGAACTAGAAATGCTTGTCTGAAACGAGATAGAACCTTGCCATGCTAATAACAAGAGTAAAGAGGATTGCTTGCACTTGTATCGTTGCTAGACTGGAATACTAGAATGCTTGTCCACAAGCGATAGAATTTGCATGCTAGAGTTATAAGAACTGTTCTTGCTTGTTACTTGTTTAAGAGTTAGCTTGCTTGAATATATTTTATTGTTGGCTTGTGAAGAGATGGAACTTGGAGAATAGCGTGAACTTGTGAATCTAGACTAATAGCCCACCCTGAGGCTTAAAAACCTTACGGGGGAGATATGGCTATTAGGCAATGTGCATTAAGAGAGTGAGCTTCGGCTATCTGGACTTGATAGATGTGTTTACTTGCTTGTTCTGGATTAAGTGCATAATCTTGCATCGATAAGAGCTTGCATTCTCGCATTTGGTCAGGACAACTTGTGCACAAGGATTATCTCTCGAGCGGTTCCTGGGGCACTGGGGATCGTTCGGCCCGGAAAGAGATCTAGATACCTAAGGCTTGTACGTCCTTGGGTAGCCGCGACTCGTCTATTAGTGAGATGGGCTTGTACGTCCCAACTACTAATCCCGATGAGGGGACCATCATATAGTTAGGGCGCATGCTAGGCTAGCCTTCTTGCATACCTAACTGTTTGATGCAGGGACGAACAGGAAACTAGAGAACTATATACTTTATGTTATGGAAATTATTGCTAACTTGTGTGTCTGCTGCAGGGATAACCGTTCGACAATGGGGTAAGAAATATGAGTATATATATATATATATATATATATATATAGCCTGCTTATTCATTTAGTCTGTATCATGATTTATCTGATTGTGACTCATGCATCAAACATCGGTTGGACAATGGCTATTAGTGTAGAGTTGAACCTCAGTCACAGCTGCTAATAGTACCAGTATGTGAGTCATTGGATTAGCTGGATTACCGCTGCCAATCCTGAGTTTCTCGGGGACCAAAATCATATAGATGTGTTGCCTCAATCGCTTGATAGAATGATAGTCTACTTGATATGCTTCTCTTGATTCGATATGATCAGTCTGCTAGATAACTTTGCCCCAAACGAGATAGATTGTGATGCACAATACATGCTGCGCACTACACGATGAGAACACTGTCCCTTAGAGTTGCTTGAATGCTTGAGTACTCGTATATGCAAAACTGGTTTCTAACTTGTGTTTTTAAAAAGATGTAATCTGACTATAGTTCCGAGCTGCATGAGAATAACTTAGGTAAAACTAGCAAGATCACTAGTAATGCAATATTTTGCCACAAGTTTACTTAGTGTGGGTTTCAGGGGGTGTAGCTTCTGTTCAGTTGTTTATATCTCACCAGTACTTGCATAAAGTGCTGACCCACCAACAATTTGCTTGTTCTCAGGTGCCTGTTCGTGCGAGGAAGCGATAGCCGTGCCTCATCCCAAGGAGCCAAAAATCTGGAGTCGATGCTTAGAGCCGCATCGAGTTGTGCCTGCTTTGAGTTTCTTTTGTATAAAGAGACATAATGTATGGAACAATGTTATTGTAATCGAGAGAAGAGTGCTTGAGCGATCTGTAACCTCGGCTATGCGCCGCTTGTAAAAATTTCGATTATCAATAAAAGAGCTTATTTTCATATGCCATTGTGATCTTCACTTTTCTGCAATATGTGTGCCGCTGCTTTAGTATCAAATAGCTTACTTGCCCTTGTATCAAAGCTTTGGCCTTGTGTAAGCGCACTTTAGGCTTGCACGGCATCACGCCCGTGCGAGGACGATCGGTTCCGTGGGGACCAAAGCGAGGACGAACGGCCCCGCGGGACCGGGGCATGACATAATGGAATCAGAGCGACTCGATTCTTTGCCCATTCCGTTGCCTCCGACTCTGAGTTGTGATTGTGTTGCAATAAACGTTCAATACAATAAGTCCATAGATATTCTCAAAGATGCGCGCAAAAAAAAAAGTTTTCTGGATTTGTTTTCATTGCTTGAGAAGTGATTTGTGATTTCTGGATTTGCTGAGTTTTGATTAAGGAAGGTGAGGGATGAGGACTATCGCTGCTCTGTGTTTCGTAAGTTTCTCCTTGAGTTTCGAGGACAAAACTCTTTGTTGGTGGGTAAGTATGTAGTGCCCCGCTCCGCGTAGGCACTATGTACAAGTGAGATCGCCTTGCTTGCTCGAACGGAAGTCTTCTCGGAGAGTTCCCAACCGATTAATCAATGTGAGTGGGCAGAACTACATTCTCTGATTCTTGCACGACTTAATAATGAATTTGAGTTTTTGAATGCTTGTTTCTTAAGAAGAATGATAGAACCGACTCAGTATGCTAATAAGAGAACTCACATAGCTTGTCATTAAAATGAATCTGCTTGCTTGCCTAATAAGAGAACTAGAAATGCTTGTCTGAAACGAGATAGAACCTTGCCATGCTAATAACAAGAGTAAAGAGGATTGCTTGCACTTGTATCGTATGCTAGACTGGAATACTAGAATGCTTGTCCACAAGAGATAGAATTTGCATGCTAGAGTTATAAGAACTGTTCTTGCTTGTTACTTGTTTAAGAGTTAGCTTGCTTGAATATGTTTTATTGTTGGCTTGTGAAGAGATGGAACTTGGAGAATAGCGTGAACTTGTGAATCTAGACTAATAGCCCACCCTGAGGCTTAAAAACCTTACGGGGGAGATATGACTATTAGGCAATGTGCATTAAGAGAGTGAGCTTCGGCTATCTGGACTTGATAGATGTGTTTGCTTGCTTGTTCTGGATTAAGTGCATAATCTTGCATCGATAGGAGCTTGCATTCTCGCATTTGGTCAGGACAACTTGTGCACAAGGATTATCTCTCGAGCGGTTCCTGGGGCACTGGGGATCGTTCGGCCCGGGAAGAGATCTAGATACCTAAGGCTTGTACGTCCTTGGGTAGCCGCAACTCGTCTATTAGTGAGATGGGCTTGTACGTCCCAACTGCAAATCCCGATGAGGGGACCATCATATAGTTAGGGCGCATGCTAGGCTAGCCTTCTTGCATACCTAACTGTTTGATGCAGGGACGAACAGGAAACTAGAGAACTGTATACTTTATGTTATGGAAATTGTTGCTAACTTGTGTGTCTGCTGTAGGGATAACCGTTCGGCAATAGGGTAAGAAATATGAGTATATATATATATAGCCTGCTTATTCATTTAGTCTGCATCGTGATTTATCTGATAGTGACTCATGCATCAAACATCGGTTGGATAATGGCTATTAGTGTAGAGCTGAACCTCAGTCACAGCTGCTAATAGTACCAGTATGTGAGTCATTGGATTAGCTGGATTACCGCTGCCAATCCTGAGTTTCTCGGGGACCGAAATCATATAGATGTGTTGCCTCAATCGCTTGATAGAATGATAGTCTACTTGATATGCTTGTCTTGATTCGATATGATCAGTCTGCTAGATAACTTTGCCCCAAACGAGATAGATTGTGATGCACAATACATGCTGCGCACTACACGATGAGAACACTGTCCCTTAGAGTTGCTTGAATGCTTGAGTACTCGTATATGCAAAACTGGTTTCTAACTTGTGTTTTCAAAAAGATGTAATCTGACTATAGTTCCGAGCTGGATGAAAATAACTTAGGTAAAACTAGCAAGATCACTAGTAATGCAATATTTTGCCACAAGTTTACTTAGTGTGGGTTTCAGGGGGTGTAGCTTCTGTTCAGTTGTTTATATCTCACCAGTACTTGCATAAAGTGCTGACCCACCAACAGTTTACTTGTTCTCAGGTGCCTGTTCGTGCGAGGAAGCGATAGCCGTGCCTCATCCCAAGGAGCCGAAAATCTGGAGTCGATGCTTGGAGCCGCATCGAGTTGTGCCTGCTTTGAGTTGCTTTTGTATAAAGAGACATATTGTATGGAACAATGTTATTGTAATCGAGAGAAGAGTGCTTGAGCGATCTGTAACCTCGGCTATGCGCCGCTTGTAACAATTTCGATTATCAATAAAAGAGCTTATTTTCATATGCCATTGTGATATTCACTTTTCTGCAATATGTGTGCCGCTGCTTTAGTATCAAATAGCTTACTTTCCCTTGTATCAAAGCTTTGGCCTTGTGCAAGCGCACTTTAGGCTTGTATGACATCACGCCCGTGCGAGGACGATCGGTTCCGTAGGGACCAAAGCGAGAATGAACGGCCCTGCGGGACCGGGGCGTGACAAAATGGTATCAGAGCGACTCGATTCTTTGCCCATTTCGTTGCCTCCGACTCTGAGTTGTGATTGTGTTGCAATAAACGTTCCATACAATAAGTCCATAGATATTCTCAAAGATGCGCGCAAAAAAAAAAGTTTTCTGGATTTGTTTTCATTGCTTGAGAAGTGATTTGTGATTTCTGGATTTGCTGAGTTTTGATTAAGGAAGGTGAGGGATGAGGACTATCGCTGCTCTGTGTTTCGTAAGTTTCTCCTTGAGTTTCGAGGACGAAACTCTTTGTTGGTGGGTAAGTATGTAGTGCCCCGCTCCGCGTAGGCACTATGTACAAATGAGATCGCCTTGCTTGCTCGAACGGAAGTCTTCTCGGAGAGTTCCCGACCGATTAATCAATGTGAGTGGGCAGAACTGCATTCTCTGATTCTTGTACGACTTAATAATGAATCTGAGTTTTTGAATGCTTGTTGCTTAAGAAGAATGATAGAACCGACTCAGTATGCTAATAAGAGAACTCACATAGCTTGTCATTAAAATGAATCTGCTTGCTTGCCTAATAAGAGAACTAGAAATGCTTGTCTGAAACGAGATAGAACCTTGCCATGCTAATAACAAGAGTAAAGAGGATTGCTTGCACTTGTATCGTATGCTAGACTGGAATACTAGAATGCTTGTCCACAAGAGATAGAATTTGCATGCTAGAGTTATAAGAACTGTTCTTGCTTGTTACTTGTTTAAGAGTTAGCTTGCTTGAATATGTTTTATTGTTGGCTTGTGAAGAGATGGAACTTGGAGAATAGCGTGAACTTGTGAATCTAGACTAATAGCCCACCCTGAGGCTTAAAAACCTTACGGGGGAGATATGGCTATTAGGCAATGTGCATTAAGAGAGTGAGCTTCGGCTATCTGGACTTGATAGATGTGTTTGCTTGCTTGTTCTGGATTAAGTGCATAATCTTGCATCGATAGGAGCTTGCATTCTCGCATTTGGTCAGGACAACTTGTGCACAAGGATTATCTCTCGAGCGGTTCCTAGGGTACTGGGGATCGTTCGGCCCGGGAAGAGATCTAGATACCTAAGGCTTGTACGTCCTTGGGTAGCCGTGACTCGTCTATTAGTGAGATGGGCTTGTACGTCCCAACTGCTAATCCCGATGAGGGGACCATCATATAGTTAGGACGCATGCTAGGCTAGCCTTCTTGCATACCTAACTATTTGATGCAGGAACGAACAGGAAATTAGAGAACTGTATACTTTATGTTATAGAAATTGTTGCTAACTTGTGTGTCTGCTCAGGGATAACCGTTCGGCAATGGGGTAAGAAATATGAGTATATATATATATATATATAGCCTGCTTATTCATTTAGTCTGCATCATGATTTATCTGATAGTGACTCATGCATCAAACATCGGTTGGACAATGGCTATTAGTGTAGAGCTGAACCTCAGTCACAGCTGCTAATAGTACCAGTATGTGAGTCATTGGATTAGCTGGATTACCGCTGCCAATCCTGAGTTTCTCGGGGACCAAAATCATATAGATGTGTTGCCTCAATCGCTTGATAGAATGATAGTCTACTTGATATGCTTGTCTTGATTCGATATGATCAGTCTGCTAGATAACTTTGTCCCAAACGAGATAGATTGTGATGCACAATACATGCTGCGCACTACACGATGAGAACACTGTCCCTTAGAGTTGCTTGAATGCTTGAGTACTCGTATATGCAAAACTGGTTTCTAACTTGTGTTTTCAAAAAGATGTAATCTGACTATAGTTCCGAGCTGCATGAAAATAACTTAGGTAAAACTAGCAAGATCACTAGTAATGCAATGTTTTGCCACAAGTTTACTTAGAGTGGGTTTCAGGGGGTGTAGCTTCTGTTCAGTTGTTTATATCTCACCAGTACTTGCATAAAGTGCTGACCCACCAACAGTTTGCTTGTTCTCAGGTGCCTGTTCATGCGAGGAAGCGATAGTCGTGCCTCATCCCAAGGAGCCAAAAATCTGGAGTCGATGCTTGGAGCCGCATCGAGTTGTGCCTGCTTTGAGTTGCTTTTGTATAAAGAGACATAATGTATGGAACAATGTTATTGTAATCGAGAGAAGAGTGCTTGAGCGATCTGTACCTCGGCTATGCGCCGCTTGTAACAATTTTGATTATCAATAAAAGAGCTTATTTTCATATGCCATTGTGATCTTCACTTTTCTGCAATATGTGTGCCGCTGCATTAGTATCAAATAGCTTACTTGCCCTTGTATCAAAGCTTTGGCCTTGTGCAAGCGCACTTTAGGCTTGCACGGCATCACGCCCGTGCGAGGACGATCGGTTCCGTAGGGACCAAATCGAGGACGAACGGCCCCGCGGGACCGGGGCATGACAGGCCCCGCCGCATCATAAACCATGTTCACCAACCCGTCGTCGTAAGCATCGTGGTCTTGGACATCCATATACGGCTCCACATAGGGCTCCGACTCCGATGCTAGAGATACAAGTTCTCCGTGCGCGGTCCACTGATAGTAATTCGGCGTAAAGTCCTTCGAGTATAAATGATATGTAACTTCCACTTCAGGATGATATTTCCTGTTGCGATATCTCACACACGGACACTTAATTTTGGTACCGTCCATGTACTGAGGGAACGCCTTGGCGAACTGCAGGAACTGCTGTACACCCTTAATGAATTCATCCCGCACACCGCACATGTCATCAGGATGACGGTTGTACATCCACGAACGATGACGCAGATAGTAATTCATATCCATTTCTAGAAACTTCTGCAAAATTGACAGTATGTATCATATAAATCATTACATGCAAAATTAACCGTACTATAAAAATTATAACTGATATAATACATATTTTCATTTATCAAAACTGCAGCTGCCCCCAACCCCATAGTACTATGAACTGCACTATAAGTGTACAGTCAACACACTACAAATAGTGTGTCATACTATAGAACTGCAGCTGCCCCCAACCACACTCCTAGGTCAATGTCCGTTATGGGAAAATCAGTCATGGCATTGCACTAAGGCACCTGGTGCTTGAACAATTTTTGCATCAAAAGTTTCCCAAGTACACGGGCTATTGCTCTATGAAATGGATAACCCCATGCATTGTGGCTGTACTCACTCACAATTACTGGCAGATTACTGCACTCCCTTTAGTAAAAAAACCTAACCCCCCAAACTGGCACACTGATACACACATACACTCTTAAGAATTCTGTAATCAAAACTCACCTGGTACCAACAACACCTATTAAGTACTCTAAATTCTATACTTCATATAAACACTCCATCTATACTCATATAAACACTCCATCTATACTCCCAGATCTGGGATACACCTATATGAATGCTCAACCTTCACACCTATTACTTATTCTCTTCAACACATATATTCACTCAAACACCTGACTAATACACCTCTTTAAATCAGTCACCCACTGCTACTGCTTACCTTCTTCCTCAATATTTGATTACCCCTTATCCCGAGCCACACACTCATGTGTGCACTATAGTATCACTATGAATACCCAATCTTCTCTCAGATGTTGGTGTTATATCTGACATTTGCCCTCATGTCCTTCAAATCATACGAGTTCAAATCCCATCTCAAACACATCCACATCCTGCCTTGCACTAGTTGCTGACTGGCTCAGTAAGTTGCTGCACAAGGATGCAGTGTTTACACTGTATTAGGACCCCCTTACACCTTCCTGCAGAAGCTAACAACCAACTACAATGCACCTAAACTTTAATGCACACTATGTTCAGCTGTGCAGTGCCTCCCCAAGTTGCCTGTTGCACATTGGGCTGATGTGCCTCAAGTCTCCCCCTGCTCACTGCTAGTAAGCAGTTCTCACTGCTGCTGTTACCTCTCTCGTCGACTTGGGCCAGTCGGCCCTAACCCTAACCCTAACCCTAACCCTAACCCCATGTCAAAAAACCTAACCCTAACCCTAGGTCCTGATCAGTGTCTGTGTCAGTGTGTGTGTGTGCCGTGTCTGTGTCTGTGTCAGTGTCTGTGTGTGTGTCGTGTTTGTGTCAATGTCACATGTGTCCTGTGAGAGAGAGAGAGAGAGAGAGAGAGAGAGAGAAAGAGAGAGAGAGAGTAGGGTTTACCGGAGTAGTCGCGGTGGAGAGCCGGTCGACGGAGCGGGAGGGGGGGGGAATTTTTTTTCTTTTCGAAATTTCAACAGATGGGGAAAAATAAAACCGAGCCCTAATTAACCATATTTTAGCGACGTTTAGCGACGTCCAATAAAAACGTCGCTAAATTAAATTTTAGCGACGTCAATGACGTCGCTAAACACGTTGCTAAATATTTTTAATATAAAGGTCGCTATATACGTCGCTAAACGTCGCTAAATTAGATATATTAGCGACGTTTAGCGACCTTAATTGAACTTATAACGACTTATCTTTTAAAATCTTAATAAAAGTCGCTAAACGTTGCTAAATGTCGCCATTTAGCGACGTCTAGCGACGTTTTTATAAGGAGTCGCTAATTTATATATTATTAGCGACGTTTCTTTTGACGTCGCTAAAATACGTCGCTAATACCGCTTTTTCTAGTAGTGGTGGAGGAGGAGAGGGGAGTCGGACGCCGGAGGAGGAGGAGGAGTGAGGGGGAGGGGCTGCCGGAGAGGGGGAGTGAAAAGGGGCTGTCGGTGAAGGGGAGGTCGCCGGAGAGGAGGAGGGAGTCGGGGCGGGTGGGGGGGGGAGGGGCGGGTGGGAGAGAGAGAGAGAGAAAGAGTGGGAGAAATGAAACGCGGCTAAAAATTTAAAGTTTTCGCAGCGACGGATCTTTTCATCGTTGAACTAACATCGACGGTTTAGCGAAGAATTTGTGATGAAAAATAATATATTTTGTTTACATAAATAACTTAGTCATTTTTTCGTCGAATTTTCATAGCTGAGATCCGTCGTTATTTAATAGTATTTTTGTAGTGAGTATTAGGCTAAATTTCAACTTGATACCCTCAACTATTCAAGTTTTTCAACTTGATATCTTAAATTTTAAAATTAGACAACTTAATATCCCAACTATAATTGTACAACTTATTATCCTAATAGAACGAACGAAAAATATTAAATAATAAAAATATTTTCGTTAGTATATTCGGTAAGTAGACCAAAAAAAAAAAAAAAAACGAATGGTTAGAACATCGATAGCTGACGTCTACTAAACTCTTGACACAGAACACGACCATAACTTCCAAGAATTCTTGTGTATTAATTCCACATGATTTCCTTGTGTGATAATATATATAATAATTTCAATAATGCATTATAGTATTATATGGATTATTTGCTTTGTGTGTACGTAACTTGGATGTTACTCTTGTCACTGCCACTGTGAACAAGCTTAATGCAACAAAGCTTCAAACCCTATAAATAGAGAATTTACGGAACATGATGATGAGAATTACATTGTAAAAGCAAATTAACATGAAGAAGTCAGTAGTACTATTTGTGTTCATATTGGCGACGATTATGACATTGGTGAGTTGTGTTCAGTTTGATCCGCACGAAAGCGTCTGTAGCGACGAAAAGTACGAGACCGGCGACACTTACGGCACGGTCGTCGCTAATGCCGTCGCCGAAGCCATTGCAGAAACCCCGACCGTGGCCGTCCGCTACAGCTACAAGGACTGGCAGATGGCGCCGCCGGAGCGGTCAGCCTACGCCCATGCTAACTGCGACGACGACACTACCAGCTCGGAATGCTCCGGGTGCCTCGTAGAGGCTTGGTCGAACATGCGTAGCGAGTGCGGCACCAGCGTCGGCGCCACGGTCAAGCAGTGGCGATGCTTCCTCCGCTACGGATCATACAAGTTCGATTACTGATTTAAATATCCAAGTTTGCCATGTGGTTAATTTGTCTGGATGTGTGTGTGGTGTGTCAATAATTGATGATAATAAGAACCACTATTAATTTTTTCTGTGCCAAGTATAGTTTATAACTTGTTTTTATATTTTAGATTTTGTTATATATATATATATATATATATATATATATATATATATATATATATGTGTATATATATATTGTTTTTTTGATTCTAGTAAACAGAATAAAAAAATTTAGTGTTACCGGTCTACGAAAAAATCATGTACGAAATAGTGTTCTAGAAGATTATTCGAGATCTATGTGCAGACTTATTCTCGAATCGTTCGGTCTAGAAATAAAACTTTTCGTACTACTGGCTTCTCGTCACTGTACATAACTTCGAGAGAGTGATCCGAACTTAATTATTGTCAAGAGTAAAAGTTTAGAACAAAAATGAAGAGACTAGAGTTGTGGAGGAGAGACGGACGAGCTCTGCACCACACCAGCGTGCAGGGGCTGCTGTTGTAGTTGTTGTGGACTGCAGCAGTATGCATGGGCTACGGAGTTAGTTTGAGCAGAGTTTGCGTAGTCTCCAGCGTTGGAGTTACGAAGCTTCATAGAAGAATTCATGGCGATGAGAGGGGAGCAGATGAGGTTGGCCGAATCCAACCATAGGAAAAAGCTCTGCTCTCAATATATATATATATATATATATTTTTTTTTTTTTAGAGAGAGAGAGAGAGAGAGAGAGAGAGAGTGAGTGTGTAGGTATATCAAAGCAGTTGGTTTTCCGTAGGGATAAAAGGAGAGGGATGAAGACTATATCAAAGTAGGGATGAAGACTATATCAAAGTGTAGGTGTTTTTTACTTGGCTTTGAAAATTTTAGTCTTATATTAAAAAATCACTAATGTGTATATCTCAATATATAACTAAATTTAGTATCGATATATGTATATGGAGTGGTGTCCCATGTGGGTTAACTTTTCTAGAGGGATTAAGTGTGAACTCCATTATGACAATATTTGTTTTGTCACCACCTTTGAAAAATTTTCCTTAGGAGCTAAGCCCTGAACGATTCGGTCTCAAGGGCGCATAGTGGTGCTTTGTTGGTGCACTTTGCACTTATCACGTCAGCATCATCGCATGACGCTCGTGCGATCATTTTAAGCGCGAGTTGCATGCACGGTTGCTAGCTCAGGCGCATGCGGCCAGGGGTTATGCGACCAGGGTCTTTGTGGCCAGGGGCTATGCGGCCTTGCGCTATACGGCCAGTTTTGAATGAGCGAGATGCATGTGAAGGGGACATGGTCTGCTTTAGGCGGCGCATGATTTTCTGTGCCTTCCGGAATATATGGCGCGAGCGGCTGCTTTCTGCGTTTGGCAGCACTGTATGCCTCGAGTAGTACAACGTGTCAGGCGGCAGAGACGGCGCCTGCGGCTCCGTCATCCAGTTTTTGGGGGATCTGATCGGTCAGGGTATATGCGGCCTGGAGTTTCCTCAGACCACATAGGTGCTATTTTTCTCTATATATAGAGGACCTCATCTTTCATTTGAAGAGAGAGAAAACATATGAAAAAACCGAGAACACCAGATCATATGTGGCCTAGAGTGTCCCCCTCCCACATGGTATTTCCGATTGTTTTCGAAGGTGACAAGAGCGTTCCAGAAGTTCAATTGTGAACTTGTTGGTTCCTGGGGCAGATCGTTTGTACGAAGAATCTTGCTTTGACGAACGGTGGTTTTGACCACCTCAACAAGGAGCTTTTCTTCAACACTTTTCTTTGCTTCGTTCTTTCTCATTATAGCATCTGCGAACGTAAAGAGAAGAATATTTTACTTGTTGCTTGTTGTAATCTTTATTTTTCTCGAAGTCAGTTTGTAACCTGCTCTTGGTTCGTGCTTCGTTGGAATCGAGATATATCAGATGAGAAACTTTTGTGTGAATCTCTAATCTCGACGACAACTAGGGTTCCAGTAGAGAGCGGATCTTCGGGTGTCGTTACTAACTCTGTTATGGCCCATGTTCTATCATCTTTGATCCGTCTACTAAAAATCTCAAAGCAAGATCCGAAGAAAGATGAAAGAACATACGATCAAATCTTCTCGACCATAAGTTTTCACAAAACTTGAGAAGATTGACGGGATACACTTCGAACATTTGTATGAGGGAAGGAGTCCTTTGTCAAATGTCGAGCATGAGTTGTCGGAACCTACAATTTTTCAGGATGGAGGAGTTAGCATTTGAAGGATGCGCATTCCAGTTAAAAGGAAGATTACAAGATGACCAAGGATTGCAGATTATGCGCATGACATGACTTGTCCACATGGCAGTCTCTTGTCGCTTGGCAGGCTCGTGCCGAATGGCAGAGATTGGAGCATGTCAGGACTTTGCGCTTGGCAAGACTTGGCAGATAGCGGATCTTGGCACATCAAAGGTCTTGGCACATGGCAGAGATGGCCGCATAATAACTTATGCGCATGATGGTCTATACGCTTGCAGGACACGCACTACCAGAAAAAGTAAAATTAGTGACGCCTAAAAACGTCGCTAAAAGACAAAAAAAGTCGCCAATCATATTTAGCGACGTAATTAGCGACGTTTTACAGAAGTCGGTAATGATCACGTCGCTGAAAGGAAAAATGTCGCTAAACGTCGCTATACCGACATTTTTAGCGACTTATACGTGTCGCTAATTTAGCGACGTTTAGCGACTCAGAGTCGCTAATTAGCGACGTAATAATGCGTCGCTAAACGTCGCTAATTAGCGACTTATATAGCGACATAACATCGACGTCTTTAATGACCTGGCAGTACTGCCATGTCATCAGTTTGCGACGTACAGCGACGCATTTATCGACGTTATTAGCGACGTAAAAAATGTCGCTAAACGTCGCTAAGTACGTCGCTAATTTTATAAAAAAATAAAAAAAATACTGAATTGTTCCAAACTATTATTCCTGCAATTTATAAATTTTAAATTAAAAATAGACCCGGAGCAACCCTCCGTTGAATTCTCTGGGTTCGCCGACCCCTTCAGTGGAACACTCAACACCGGTATATTAACATCATTTAATATGAATAAAAGTATCACAATCATACAATTAATGCACACAAAATATATAAAATATCACAGTCACACAATACACACAAAATAATAGTATCACAGTCACACAAAATGCATAATATATAAGTATCACAGTCACAAAATGGGCATAATATATAAGTATCACAATCACACAATAACCACAATAAAAGTATATGAAACATCACAGTATCAATCTCGAGGATATCCAAAAAACTGGGGCAGATACCAGTCCCTCAGATACTGCGCATAAATAGGGTTTATGTTATCAATCTCCTCTATGGGTGCTGGGTGACTGAAACTCCCCGTCTGAGATACAGCCGCTATAGGTGCTGGGTGACTGAAACTCCCCGTCTGAGATACAACAGGTGGTATCTCTTCCTCCTTAACAGTAGGAGGCATCACCTCCTCCTTAACAGTAGGAGGCATCACTTCCTCCTTAACAGTAGGAGGTGTCGCTCTCTTGGGTGCCATCTAGTAAGATAGATGAAAACAAAGAATATAATTGATAACAGATATTACTTAAGACATACCCTTAATAATGCGGAATGGAAGAATTAGATGACTCACAAAGAATTAGCTGTTTGTTACAGTATTATAATGATAGTAATAATAAAACTACTTGGAAGAATTAGATGACTCACTTCCTCCTTTTTTTAATATTTCTTTAAATCTTCACCCCATGTCTGTTTAGGTCTAATTCTACTCCTAACATCTCCCTTTAACTACTATTTTATTCCTCTTCCATACCATAATATCTATTGCTCAACATTTTGTCCTAACAATAAAAACACTATGGAATGTTGAATAGCCTTCAATAATGTCTAGAAACTTAGCTAGAGAGAGGCAATATGTTTTCTTTCTTTTTGACATTTAAATATATAAAATGAATGTTTTTTTTCCTTTCAAGATTATGATTTCATGAATCAAACTAGACTTAACTGCGAGAAAAATGTGTGATGTGTTTTGGCTGGCTTAGTCTAATAACCATTAATTAGAAGAAAGATATGTTTTGGCTTCATTAGCTTTTATATATATATATATATATATATATATATATATATATATATATATATATATATATATATATATATATATATATATATATATAATATGCATGGGTCCAAAATTAGTTTATACACTATTTTTAGTAACAAAATCAAACTTATGTAATGAGATTTTATAATATTTTAGATTATATATATATATATATATATATATATATATATATATATAATATGCATGGGTCCAAAATTTTGATGAGGTGTCAACTTAATTATAGCATTAGATGATACAACATCTCTCCAAATTCATGAAAATTTTGAAAAAGTTGTGAGAGCCTATCAATTCTAACCCACTTGTTTCCCTCTAGATACCATCTTAGTACACTCCTATATAACATCTCTAAACATCACTAAACTACATATCTATATATACCCTATTGACACTTGACTTTATACCTTGCCTGCATCAACTCCTACAATTGCCTATACTGATACCTCATACAGTCCCTGATACATATCAGTGTATAACTGATGACTGATACCAAACTGAAACTGAGATGCACTAAGGCATGCCTCTGCAGTGCAAAGGGACTGCCCCCAAGCCTAACTGACAGGCACCATTTGGGTGCACTGCTGCAGTGCCCCATGCCAGAGCCCCAAGTCTGTAACCAAACTTCATTTGGTCTCCTCCATGTACCAATACTAACAACAGATAATATACTAACTGATAACTCCACATACTAACACTTCTAAAGTGTATCACTTGCAGGTAAGAACCCTACTACAACTGTCACAATCCCTCACATCTCGAGCTCATACATCCACAACACTCATAACACACATAAATCAAACCATCACTAGTGTACAACAACTGGTACTATACCAAGTTGCAGTTGCCTGCATACCCCCATCAACCACACAGTCATCTATTGCCATCATGTGTGATACATCAAAGTGTATCACTCTACTGCTACCATGTTACCTAGTTGATGCTACATGTTATTCTTACATGCCCTTAATGTGAACTGCCCATGATATAAACTGTGAATTTCTATCTTCACTGTCACTCGAGCATCCACCACATCCAATACCAATACAGAACTCACTTATACACAGATGATAATTTATGCATATATATATATATATATATATATATATATATATATAATTATGGAGAATTATGGATTTTGACATTTGGGTTGAATATGTATCACCTAACCCTAACCCCAACCCTAACCCCATGTCGAAAAACCTAACCTTAACCCTAACCCTAACTCTAATCCCATGTCAAAAAACCTAACCCTAACCCTAACCCCATGTCAAAAAACCTAACCCTAACCCTAACCCTAACCCCATGTCAAAAAACCTAATCCTAACCCTAGGTCCTTATCAGTGTCTGTGTCAGTGTGTGTGTGTGTGCCGTGTCTGTGTCACTGTTTGTGTGTGTGTGTCATGTCTGTGTCAGTGTCACATGTGTTCTGAGAGAGAGAGAGAGAGAGAGAGTTAGGGTTTACCTAGAGCTCGAGGAAGAGGAGGGGGATGCCGGAGTAGCCGCGGGGGAGAGGCGGTCGACGGAGCGGGGGGGGGGGGGAATTTTTTTCGTTTCGAAATTTCGACAGATGGGGAAAAACGAAACCGAGCCTAATTAACCAAATTTTAGCGACGTTTAGCGACGTCAAAAAAAGATGTCGCTAAATTAAATTATAGCGACGTTAAGGACGTCGCTAAACACGTTGTTAAATATTTTTAATATAAACGTCGCTATTTACGTCGCTAAACGTCGCTAACTTAGATATATTAGCGATGTTTAGCGACCAAAATTGAAATTATAGCGACTAATCTTATAAAAACTGAATAAAGTCGCTAAATGTCGTTAAATGTCGCCAATTAGCGACGTCTAGCGATATTTTACATAGAGTCGCTAAATTAGCGACGTTTTTACCTGGAGTCGCTAAAAAATGTCGTTAATCCCGCTTATTCTAGTAGTGACGGTCTATACACTTGCAGGACACGCATGGAGGCTTATGTGCATGGACGTCTCTGCGCTTGATAAAACTGCCGCATAGTAGCCTTTGCGCATGAAGGTCTCTGTACTTGACAGGACTTGACGCATGGCTGGAATTAGAGCTTGAATGCAGAACCAATCCGAACCAATATAACAAGGTATATTTAAAACTTGGTTCCTTTGATTACTTGTACTTGGTTGCTATTATTGCATAGG